>JBBPMW010000126.1:0-12733 GCA_038090535.1 Tylopilus alboater | reverse complement strand
TGTCTGAGAGCATTCTCAGATACTAGTCTAGGCAGTTTGAGCATATCTTACCTGTGGTGGCTGGAAGAGGGGTAAGTATCGATTTGGACGATTTGAGGTTCACTATACCCTCTGTGAGACCCTCTGTCGTGAGTGTCATACCTGCACACATATTTCAGAGAATAATGACGCGAGAAACAACTCGCCCTCACCTATACAATTCTCTCCCGTGCTCATCCTGGACCACAAATGGACCCGGGCGTAATGGCTGGGACCTTCCGCTGAAGTCCCCGACCCTAAAGAAGAATCTATGTCATAATACGGGAGTTGGGTAAAATGTAAGTATTACCTAGTTATTTCGTTTCCGTGTTCATCTTGAAATATTACATTCATCCCGCCCGGGATGATGTAGTATATGGGGCTGTCTTTTTCGTAACCACCGGAACGACCGTGTCTATCAAGATAGATCTCTTGATTACGGTGTGAATGGGCCTTTCAGAGAAACGTTAGGTACAACCTCTTGGGAAAGGGGCAGTGACGAACATCGTGCACTATTTCATAGGAGTGATTGCCGTAGATGTCGGTCGGTGATCTCGAACCTGGTACATGACCCCCAGGGTAGTTACGTGGGAGTGGCGGAATCTACGAGGAATTGCTCAAAGTCAGCTACATCGATGGGCGAAAATTCTACACTGACCACTCTCTCATTCGGATGCCTCAGCGGTGGAGTACGCAAGGCTTCGATAGTGTGATCGCTGCCGGACGCGGTCGACCCGCCCTGCGACGGGGTCATGACTATCGGCTCATCGGGGTTAAGGCGCTCCCCGTGACCACTGTGGAACGAGCCAGCGTGTTGTAATGTTGGGGGGCGATCTAACAGTCTTGGAATGTCATGCAGCCTTTCTGCATGCTCGCGATGTCCGCGTTCAGATAACGTCTCCAAAAGAGGACTTTCAAGCGCTGGTCCAAGAGGAGGCAAACCTGAATCTATCTTGCCAGGCCGCGCATTGAGAGCACCTCCCATCACTGCGTCGGGACTGTCGACTCGAACGTATCCTTCATTATAGTCTTCTGCGTCGGTTGGGGTACGTGACGGAAGCGGGGTAAAAACCTAGTCATATAGGCTCGTGAAGCAAGCTCAGATGTCGTGGATCAATGCGGCTGCTTACAGGTTCTCTTCTCTGCAACTGATGGGTCAAAGATGGGTGTGCATATGGTGCTGAACATGACTCACCTTTGTGCTCGACCTTCTAGTCAAGACGCGCGGCTGTGATCGCAGCATAGGCTCTGGTTGGAAGTCCTCCGCTGGTGGATAACCCTGGGGATAATCATTATATATTGTGGAATCACCACGATGAGGCTGAGTGCGATTGCGAGAACCAGAGAATGCCTTGAACATGTTGAAGGGCATACTCAAGGTGCAGGTGATGCCTTTCAAGGGCTGATGCGTGCTTGCAGTCGCCTGGTTTAAGAATTTATGGTAGGTGAGCACGAGGCAGCCGTATGGCTGGACGAAGTGGGCGTGGGCGACCAAATGATCGATTAGCCGCATCCCAGGCCTCGGGAGTAATGAACGCAACACGAGGCCCATCGACGGATGTTCGTGTGGGTATATCATATTCCAACCAATATCGAGAATCACTAACGAGTAGGTGCCATGTCCTCCGCTGCCATATCATCTCATTCGTACCAGGAAAACCCCCAGACCATCGTGTCGACCCTACTCCAACTTGGAGTTTTGATACCAAATCTTTACTATTGATGTTTAAAGATAGCAGGCGCAAGATCGACTCCTCCATATACCCAATCCGCATCACTGTCACGCCACCAGCCACCAGGAGTGGTCTCCCATTAGGACATCAAACCGCTCAAAGTGCCACTTTGATGCTGAAGTTGCTTCACCTGTCCAAGAGCATGAGCGACTTTGCCGATCGCTTCCGCAGTCGCTGCTACACTCTGCGGATCCAAGAGATTTGGGGCAGTGCATGCCATAGCAAGTCTCTCGGACAGCGCCCCGAGGGCCAACTCTAGTGCCTGAATAGACGCATCAAGAGGTACGGAAGCCGCCGACACAGCGGCGACCTGTCCACCATGATAAGCATTTAATTTCGAAAGGATCATATAATTACTTACCAGCTGCGTACTTCGCAGTTCAGTACTCGTCCGGCGGGGGAGATCCACGGTCAGCTGATTGCAATGTCAAAGAGAAACTCCCTGTGACTATATCGAAACTACCTTGGGGGTCTCAAGCGGAGGGTCGAGAGTGGGAAGCTGGATTGGCTGCGGGCTGTTACGGGAAATAAATTTGCTTTTGTCGGACGGTCCTGGTTGCTGTGAAGCAACACTTAGCCCGTGTTCAGGTGCAGAAATTCCTGCAGACACGGGAACAAGACGCTGCCATCCTTCCGAGTCGTCGGTGATGTATATGGTCCCACATATGACACATTCCTGTCAGGCGGATGTTACATGTAATGACCAAGCTTGCGATGTAACCACGGACCTTGCGAGGATCTTTGTCAATGCCAGTCTTTGGTGGTCTGACAAGCGGGACACCATAACATCGGGTATTAGGACACTCCTCTGCTAGCATCGCCCACCCCTTTAGTAAACACTTCCCAATTTCAGTTGACGCCTGGTCTGATTGTTGGCGGCGTCGAATCATGTCCTCGGTCTCGGCTGGAGGAGCGAAGGTAGGTGAACTCAAAGTGCTGGAGATATCTGTCGGCGGGGTTGATGGCCGCGTGCCGGGTGATGTAGAAGAAACGGTCGAGGATGATTGAGACCCCATTCCTTCACTCGAGGACCACTGAGCTTTATTGCAGGGGTAATGCCTCTGGTAACGTAGATAACAGAGGAACAGCTCACTTTTTGGAGGTCCGTCACAGTTGGCACAGTAATGAACGACAGGCTGTTGGCCTTCCGGGGATCTCAATAGCGGCACTCCTCTGCAAAGGGGGGCGGTACACGGGGAGTCTGTGAGCACCTGAGATATTGTCGTTCCCATAAGTAGGATTCCACTGGGGTCGGACAAAGACTATACCCATCCTTTCAACATGTACTCTCCGAGTTTGTTGGACACATCGACCTTACTCATAATGCTGAGGGCTATGAACAAGCAGAGACGGATTGTGGCGGTGCGATCACAGCGTCGTCATTGGACACGTGACATTCGAAGTGTATTCTAGTCCAAGTCCAAGCTCCACGTCGTTATACTGCCGGGTAGTCGCGTCGCACTTCACTCGAACCTTTTTCGCGTCATGAAATGGCCAAAACAATGGCCTGTCCCACTCGCGGTCTATCTTTTAACAGTTCTTGAAAACCCCATCCTTGCCCAAGCATCCACCGCTGGACCGAGTGCATGGACAAGTCAGCGGAAGCAGACGTTCCGGTATGTCTTTGACTCCTTGATTTCACTGGGAGACTCGCGTGTAACACCGTGTAGAAATGCCACTCGTGATCTGTGGTATCATGGTTTTAACAATTACATGTCGAGGGGTGCGTTTTCAGCGATTGCTCGCGTATGACTCTGCCTAACGAATGAGTTTACAGCTTTCCCGCTTGATGAGGTGACTTGGTTTCAACAACACATCGGCCGCACGATATTGACC
Source organism: Tylopilus alboater (assembly GCA_038090535.1). Lineage (NCBI taxonomy): Eukaryota > Fungi > Basidiomycota > Agaricomycetes > Boletales > Boletaceae > Tylopilus > Tylopilus alboater. Next base: position 9,146 of record JBBPMW010000126.1, on the reverse strand, counting down.
GGTGCAAGCTTTCACCGCTTTCCTGTACAGGAAGAGGTCCTGACTGGGAGAACCCGTATGGTTGTTTCTCATCTAAAGAGCGACGCTAACAACGAACTAGAGCGAACATAGCATTCAACGATGTTTCCGGAAATTTCTCACTGACACTTGTGGATGTATTGGATACCCTGGTTGTACTCGATGATCCACCGGGTTTCCAAGACGCGGTTAAAAATGTCATCGAATGGGTTTCTTTCGACGTGAACACAAAACCACAAGTATTTGAAACCACGATTCGTGTCCTTGGTGGCCTTCTGTCTGGACATACATTTGCCAGTGAGCCAGGCCAACCATTTTATCTTCCGTGGTACCGGGGACAACTTTTGAACATGGCTTACGACCTCGGTAAGCGACTGTTACCTGCATTCGTGACTCCAACTGGGCTCCCATATGCTAGAGTAAGTGTCGTTTGCATGCATTGGCCAGACCCTGATGCCCGCATCTCCTTAGCTTAATCTTCGGCATGGTGTTCAGAAGGGGGAATCTCTGGATACCTGTTGGTCATTTTTGTGTTTCGGTGGCAACATCTCATTCGACTCCAGGTACTGCTGGGGCAGGTTCTTTGATGCTAGAGTTTGCTACTCTGAGTAGACTTACTGGAGATGAGCGTTTCGAGAAAGTCGCCTACAAAGCGTACTTTGCACTGTGGAACCGCAAGTCAAGCCTTGATTTGGTGGCCAATACCATCAACATTTGGACCGGGGTCAGTACAAACTCTTCCCTTTTTCCCTTTACCGGTACTTATCTTTGGTCTAGTTATGGACACCTCCAGAGCTCACGGGGATCGGTGCTGGTATAGACTCTTTCTATGAGTATGCGCTGAAATGGTACATCTTAAGTGGTGTGTTATCTGTAACATGACTTATGTTGAGTTTCTTTCCTTATTACTACGTCATAGGGGAAGTTGAATTCTTGGATGTCTGGCAAGAAGGGTACGCAGCGGTCATGCGACATGTCCGTTCTCTCGATGGTCACTCGGTAAGGCTAAGGCTCTCCTCCCCGCTACCTACCGTTAACCTATTTCAGTACCGTATTGTCAACCCACATACCGGAGACCAGGTCTATTCAACCATAGATTCACTCTCTGCCTTTTGGCCGGGTTTGCAAGTTCTCGGTGGGGATGTTTCTAATGCCATTAAATCTCATCTAATTTGTGAGTACCCGTATGGTGTCGCATTTCGTCGTGTTCTAATGCTTGGGTAGATTGGAACATATGGAGACGACATTCAGGATTGCCTGAGGTGTGGGATGCACATGTTATGCAGGCGACATCCTTTCAATATCCCCTTCGCCCCGAATTTATCGAATCTACTTGGTATCTGTACAGGGTATGTGGCAGTGGCAACGATCCAACCCGCTTTTGCTAATACCTTACTTAGGCCACCCGAGACACGTACTACCTCGATGTCGGAGAGCGCATTTTGAAGGATCTCACTATTAGAGCAAAGGTAGACTGTGGACTCACCGGAATTAAAGACTTGCGCACCAACGCAAGGGAAGACAGGATGGAGTCATTCGCGCTTTCAGAAACTCTGAAGGTATTTCCCCCCCTTCGTTCGAAAGACATTTGGGATACATCTGATCATGCATCCCAGTATCTGTACCTTCTTTTTGACGAAGAGAACCATCTGAACAGTGACGATTCCCACTATGTGTTGAGCACAGAGGGTCATATTCTCTCCCTTCCAAAGCATGCTCTCAGGCCTATGTCAGCTGCGCGTCGAAGACTACGTAGGGAAGAAAATCTCCAGTGCCCTGCATATCACCCTTTCCAAGGGTTTGTTCCAAATGGTGTCGTGGAAGGTCTTATGCGCGGAGTGGGCTCGCGCCCCGACGTAGACTACGCAAGAGAGCTGATCGGATTAAGGCCTCAGCCGCTGGACGAACACCATTGGTCCCCTCACGGCTGGTGTTCCTTGCCTCAAGTTGACCCATTTGTGAGACCTGCTTGCTATGGTACTTGACACTTGACCTTAAGTTGTGGCAGACGTATGACCTTATCATGTCCCCCGGGGGACGTGTAGTCGCAGAGGACCTAAATCCAGGAAACCAGAAACTGCAACTTGTAGCGGATGGATTTTTACTCCAAAATATCACTGGAATACGTGCTCATATCGTCAGTCGCCTCGACGGAAAGGGATATGACATCACCAAACGTGAGTGGATCCGTCTGTCTTGTCAAGCTTGATGCTCAGTTACCTGCATAGTTGGCCCACACTCTGTTCGGACTGGCCAGGTGGTCTATATCAACGATACAGCACTGCTCTTACCAGAAGATGGATTTCAAGTCCCGCATATCCCTGACGTCCGTCTGCGGATATTTCTCGACACCATGGATCCTATGCTTCCAGCCAATCCTGGGATGGTAGATTCGAATGCCGAATTTCACATAACCGCACACACTGCCACATTTGGTGCAGATGTAACCATGGCAGAGAGTCCAAATTCGTTGATATTTGGGCGCCGTGAGGGTGTTCGGATTCGAAGAGACAACAGGAACTTGCTTGGATGCCGGCCCTTCGATCAAGACTTCGCTGGGGATGCTGTGTTGTTATGGAGGGGTGATTGCACCTTCCTAGAGAAGCTCATCTATGCTCGGGATGCAGGTGCCTCGGGGGTCATTGTTGTCAACACGGACGATACTCCAATTAACCCTTCGGCTACCTCGCATGAGGTAGCAGCAGCGGGCGAGCTCCGCAACGTCGCACTCTTACTGCTACCGCATACGGCAGGGAAGAACATCGCCGCCATGTTGGATGCTTCTGGTTTGTTTGGATATGGCAATGTTTTGTTTTCCATTGATCCAGAAGGATGGTCCAGTCAGCCAAAGGCTGAGGAAAATAAACATGATGATCAAGGAGTCGGCACTACACGTGTACTGTACATCAACGGGCATGCCTTGCTGAACACTCGGTTGTTGGTATAATGCTATTGTAGGACCGGTGACTGCACATGCTTGCGCAAGAACCTTTCGACGCATACATTTCAGTCACGACTTGATACAACACCTAGTTTATCGATCTTATCGCGACGAAGTCTACGTATGCGTGTTCGTCTGTCCAAATCCTCAAACTGCATACAACTTATGGAAAGATGTGTACTCTTGCAGAGTTAATAAATGTCCCCAGGAAGCACAACGTCCGGGGTGCACCGATCCTGATTCAGAAAATAGATCAGAGTCCGTTAAATAATTCTTCAAGATCAAAGCGGGGACGCGGCCTGTGAGGGAGAAGGTGGTACCTGAGGCCTGAGCGCTTGAGCGATAACGCGGCACCGGTTTGAAGAGGTTTATCGAGGAGCCAGCCTGAAGAGATAAGACAACAAAACAGGCACGCACGTGGAAGCAAAAATAGTGAGAAAAACACCGCGAACCAACGTCGTGGAAACGGAGTCCTGCAACCACGGACCTGATAGTAGTAATCCACCTTGATGTTGCCTTGATGGCGGACTTTTTTGTCCAAATTGCGCAGTCGGCCAGATACATCATATATGTATATATAGTAGCTGGTCTCCGAGTTGATGGCTTGCCTTCGCCGCAGGCAACAAACGGATATACAACATCGACACTATCTACAAAAAACCGATTTAAATAGTGCAAGAGGGGCCAACAATGAATCGACGCGCCAATCGCGGGTCATTCCTGAATGATCGAATAAACAGGATCCTCGATGTTCCAGTTCTTTCGCATTGCAGATATTTCAACAATGAACATGTACTCCAAGATGTTCCCGCCCTGCATGTGGACAAGTGCACCCGCCGCACTGGCGGAGCCACCTAGGGGAGGGTTGAGTAACGTGTCAACGGGGAGGCTGTACACGCACGCACCAGTAGCGATGAGGTCGTCAACGATGATAACGTTCTGACCACGCCGGATAGCTCCTTCTTGCATCTCGAATGTGTCCTATTGCAGAGAACCAATCAGGAGTGATAGGCGCAGGAAAACGACCGACGGACAGTGCCATATTCCTTCTCATACGAGGTTTGCTTGCATGGTCCCGGAAGCTTTCCCCTTTTCCTCACTGGTACGAAGGCGGCGCCCAACCGCAAAGCGATAAGTGGTCCAATGAGAAACCCTCTCGCGTCCAAGCCAACGACGACATCCACCTTCTTGCGGACTGATTTGGGTATTGTGTGGGAGGTGATGTGATAGACAAAGTGGGTGATCAGCGTCTCGAACGCGACAGGATCGCGAAAAATGGGGAATATGTCAAGGAAATTGATGCCCTGTTGGATAGTTCGATACTTGAGAGCGCAAGAGAGGATACGGAAGACGGACCGGTTTAGGGAAATCAGGGAATCTGGTGACGATACTCTGCAAATAATCAATGTCAGACATGGCGGACTCTGGAAGCTCGAAGGAAAGGGTGAGGGTGACCCTTGGGTATGCAAGTGCAGAGAGGAAAAAAAATGTTCGGGAGAGACGGATTAGTTGCAGCGAAGCGATGACGGGAGCAAGTAATTTGAATTATTTACTTGACTAGGAAACGAGTTTAAATTAAATGGAAGAGATGCGGTCGGCAGAATTCTGATGGCTAGTGGGATGTGGGAAAGACCCCTCTGGTTGGATGGTCTCTCGGAGATTATCAGATGTATCGTTTCACCACTAATCTACACTCGGACAGAATGATAACGCCCAGCCATTCTCAGCTGCAAGTAACATCACTCCATGCATGTTTTGCTACTAGGAAGGGAGTGAGGAAATACAGTGTCCAAGACTGGCACAGCCAAATTACTTCAATACCGGTCAGCAACGTGATGCAACCAATACAGCCAATCCTGCGTCTACCAGTAGCAGAATTCAGACAAGACAGTGCACTGATCTTAAAAGGAAACAGTTTATGCGGACTTAGCGCTCGAACGTTCTGAAACTGTAATTGAATGTGGAGTCTGCCATGCTCCCTTGAATGCCCCACCCGCACATAGCGGATTATATCCTTCGGGGCGCCAACTCAGTCTGTGGGTGGCACTCGGCAGACTGATAACAGTTATTTATCGCATGCAAAATATTGTGGACGGGTCATGATGGTCATAGATCGACGATACCCTTATAACAGGCATAAGTAAAGCGAGGTCATAGGCAATACAGTAAAGTGAGAGAAAGTTTTAGACAGACTCCAGAATCTCAGGCTCCTTGAACTCCTTCACCACTCGCGTGCCAGTCTCCTGTTAGAAACCATCAGTGCCAGGGATCATCGGCAAATTCAAGGAACACCAACGTCAGTCGACTCGCCGTGAAGCTCAAGTAGTTTTGAGACGTCAAATTTGGGCGCCTTGAGGATCTTGGCCTTGCGGACGTAGACGTTTTGTAGTGGGTAGATATTGCGGGTATTCTTCTCGATCTCGCGACCGATCGCCTCTGGAACAAACTTTTGCACCAACTCCTTCAAATCGCAACTAGATGCCTCCCGGGTCATGATCTCGAACATCTTCTTGCGAATCTCGCGAATTTGACCCGACTGGGCGTAGGTTGTTTTGCGCACTTGGTTTGGACGGCGCTTTGTGAAGGCGATGGCGAAGAGGCGGAGAAGATAGCCATCCGTAGTCTTGACATCGACGTGTGCCTCGATGAGAGTTTGCCATTTACGAACAAGGGAACGGAGCTTGTCCGAAGTGAAGTCCATGCCGTGGAAGTTGGTGAGACAGTTCTTGCCCTGCACCTCATCAATCCGTAGCTTTATTTTTCGGAAGGACTGTTCCTCGTCCTTGTTGAGATCTGCAAGGGAGACCTCGATGATACGACCCTTCAGCGAGTCATTGGCATTCTCTGCAAAACATGGTCAGGGGACGAAGGTAAATCAGAAAGTACGCGTACTCAATCCTTGTGATCGGTTGACAAGGGTCTTTCCAATGTTCTTGACCTCAAAGGTGGACGGAGCCTTGATGTCATACCAATCTGAACAGAGATGAGATGGGGTTTATGTTGGACGTGAAGAGACATACCCTTGCGAGAGAAGGGATCGACGACCTTTTTCTTGATACCTTTCTTGCCCTTGGAGAGACGCTTGTTCTTGGGGAATGTGAGACAATAGGCAGCTTGGAGAGGGTTGAACGTACTTTTCCTACAGCCATGACAGGAGAAAAAGTGAACCAATAGGTGGACTAGCTGTGGTGTGTAGACGCTGTGTTTGCCGATTGTGTGTATGGCCCAACGGTGGCTTGAACCTTAATTGTACTGTTACAGTTATTCCCACGCCACATCTACCTAGAGCGATGACTTTATCCCGCCCGTTGTTCGAGGCAGCGTGCAAAGCGTTTGTCCGACACCGACATGATTGGGTTTGGGTAGAACACTCTGTACCAGGCTTTGGCTACATGCACAGAACGATCTTGCTTCAGAAGCCATCGGCCATCAGCGACCCACTCGAGTCCGCTGATGACCCTGCAGCTGCTATGCCGCCCCCCGACCACCTTACCTGCCTCCAATCCGTCGTGTTCTCCCCAACATTTCAAGTCCCAACCTTTTATTTTTCTGTGTATGACTCCTGTGCGTGAGACGTCCAGTCACCGCTTTCTCGCTACATCTTCCCCTCAGCGGGTTCACCCCTTGGCCTTTCGGATGTCATGCACACCTCGTTGCTTCGCAAGCACGCTTTTGATGGCATGGAGGCGACTACTTTTTCGATAGGGGATCCAGCCTCCAATTTTCCGCTTCTCTCATTCGGTGACCATCCTTCTCTTGGCACACAGTGTTGGTACCTGCATCCATGTGAGACAGGTCCCGCTGTCGAAGAGATGCTTGTAGCGTTGTCGGACGCACGGCCGCAAGACTCGGCTCTACACGTGCGGTGGTTGGAGGCGTGGTTTCTAGTGCTCAGTTGTGTGGTAGACCTTGGCCCGTGATATCGCAGATATAGACCATGTGCCCGCCTGAGAACTCCGTTGCTGTCGCTTAGTCGGATCTTTCGTACTGTTTCACTCCTTGAACGTTCCCTAACGTTGCCCCGGAGAACGGTATAGCCCGGATACAGCCCTTCACCGCCAACTGTAATACTCGCTATCCATTCAAGTTCCCCATTAATTCGCTAGTGTCGGAGTGTCCCGATCATTTATTAGTTGCACGTTTTAAAGCCCCATGATTCTGACAACACGTCTCGCATCTCTCTCCCGTCCTGCCCTCTTTTCATCCATCTCTCGCGCCATGGTACGTTCTCTCCCTCCATTCTCCCGATGACACTCCAACACACGCCATACGCAGTCCACCCACGAAGCCGTCATCGTCGCTGCATCCAGAACACCCGTCGGATCGCTCAATGGATCGCTCAAGACCTTGACTGCACCACAACTTGGTGCAATCGCCGTCAAGCATGCCTTCCAGCAAGCAAATGTCGACCCCGCAGAAGCAGAGGAAATCTACTTTGGCAATGTCGTTCAGGCCGGCGTTGGTCAATCGCCAGCCCGCCAGGTCGCTCTCAGTGCAGGCATGAAAACCTCTTCAGATGCGACGACCATCAACAAGGTCTGCGCGAGCGGCATGAAGACCATCATGCTCGCTGCCCAGAGTATCGAGTCTGGGTACAAAAATGTCGTCGTCGCCGGCGGCATGGAGAGCATGAGTAACGCACCGTGCGTTTCATCTCTGTCCATTTCGGTCTCGCCACTCACCCACGTATCAATAGTTTCCTTTTGCCCCGAACAAATCCCCTCTTCGGCAAGTTTGAAGCAAAAGACTCTGTCGAAGTCGACGGTCTCTGGGATGTCTACAACAACTTCGCCATGGGCAACTGCGGTGAAGTCTCTGCTGAGAAGTATGGCATCACCCGAGAGTCGATGGACACGCATGCCATAGAATCATACAAGCGCGCTGATAGAGCTTGGAAAGAGGGTGCCTTCAACAACGAGATTGCCCCTGTAGTAATCAAGGGAAAGAAAGGTGACACCATAATAAAGGAGGACGAAGAGTACAAGAAAGTTATCTTTGACAAGATCCCCTCCCTGAAGTCTGCGTTCAAGCCTGGTGGCTCGATAACAGCTGCCAACTCATCCAATTTGAATGATGGTGCCTCAGCGTTGATTCTCATGTCGGCCGAGAAGGCCAAGGAACTGGGCGCGAAACCTCTCGCAAGGGTTGTCTGTATGTTTGGCTTGATTTATCTATCAATCGTTCGATCACTGATGCACCGACGGCAAACAGCCTACGCTGATGCGGGTGTCGAACCTATTGATTTCCCTGTGGCTCCTACTGTCGCCTTGCCCCTAGCTCTAAAGAGGGCCAACTTGACCATCGATGACATTGCACGATTTGAGATAAACGAGGCTTTCTCAGTCGTCGTTCGTCTTGCAGAGAAACTACTTCAAATCGACCCTGCAAAGATCAATGTTAATGGGTAAGCGACCGCAATAGTTCAGTTGCTATGGTCACAGGTTGAGAATTCACTTAGTGGCGCTGTCGCACTTGGTCACGCCATCGGTAACTCGGGAGCTCGGATCATTGTTTCACTTGTCCATGGTCTGAAATCCGGTGAATACGGTGCAGCCGGTATCTGCAATGGAGTAAGTCGATGCACTCTATCTTTGTCAGTCTCTGATATCTCGTTCCTAGGGTGGTGCTGCGTCTGCTCTTGTCATCCAGAGGCTGTAAACGGGAATTACCTTGGCGTTGTATGACATCTGATGAATAATCATATCTTTCTCATTGGAACCTACTGAAAATCTTGATCCCAACGTATGCACCCTGTGGGAGGTATGTCAGGAAATGGCAAACTCTTCAAGTTGCTTCCGACCCCGCTCAGGCCCATCCACTGGTGCTAAAAATGTTTACGCCCTTATCTTTTCCGTTGGTTGACGTGCGCGCGCCAGTTGTTATCAGTTGCAGAAACTACACCCGTGTTATGTCGTGCGACAAAACAACCTTGAGCACCTCAGAGGATAAAATCGGTTTGATAGCCATCTCTATCAGTGTGCCCACGTTCCCAATGTCTTCCGAACAGGCTGGCGCACTGAAGAACTTCGAGAAGTCGGAGAAGAACTCTTCGCTTCCTGATGATTTCGAGGACAAGCTCAGTTCGGGTTCTTTCGATGCCACAGACGGAGATGAAGCCCTGGAACTTGTTGGCGTGGAAGTCACACAACATTTCAGCGACGAGTTCAACAGAAAGCTTCGAAGGAAA
>JBBPMW010000125.1:0-28639 GCA_038090535.1 Tylopilus alboater | reverse complement strand
GATAATATGGTGCTGTGAATTATCCAGGGAAGGTATTTCCTGATGCAGGGTGAGCAGGGGGCAGGGTGATGGCATGCATTCCAGAAGCAATGGCACAACACACAACATTATGTGCATTGCAACGCCACTTCTGTACCATCTCACCAGTGCAACAGGGCTGCTGGCATGCAAGCACAAGGACGTGGGACATGTTCACAGAGCAGTGGGAGAGAATTGCCATGGTGGTATTCCATATTAGTACCCAAACTACAAGCTACTAAATGGGTCCTCTAGATTCTCTATCCAGCACTTCAGTACACAGGCCATGGTATTCATGGCTACCTGTAGTGTGTGACCCTCCACTGCAGATAACCACATACTTGTGGTTGGGCTTTGCTCAACCTCATTCATGAAGTATGATGGCACACTGTCATCATTGAACTGCAGGCTGATGTTGAAGTGACAAAACATTGCTAAGCTTGATGTTGCCCTATGGGGTTTATGTTCATGGGCAATCAGATTGGTTAGTGTCTGCTGCACAAACATCATCAGCTCTCTGTACTCATGCTTGTGCTCCTCAATATCACTGTAGTTTGGGTTTACGATGCCATCCATATCCAGTAGGGAGTCTGGGTGGCTTGCATATAGGGATCTTATTATCATCAGCAACCATGACATGGGATACAGTGATACATACCTGATTTCCTTGAGGGTACAGTAGTTATGTACCACCTGTGCAGCCCATACCCCACTGTCCAGTTTGTGACTGTATATAGTGTACATAGGGCGGCCAGCTATGAGAAACACCCTCCACTCTTCCAAACTCCGAAGGGTATGCATGTAGCACTGTGATAGCCATAGCTGATCATGGGAGAAGGTCTGCTTTGTGAGATAATTCCAATTCCTGTGATCCTGGTCCTCTAACAAGATCACATGTGCCCTGCAATCGCTATGTGTACGCTTTAGAACTGTACTAGGAGGGATAGTGGACCTGGAAGCCAGAGGATAGGAGTGTGGGCAGATCTGGTTGTGCATGTAGGCAATGGTGTCAAGGTGTATGACCATTGTTGCCTTTGTCCACAGTTGGAATGTGGCAACTGATGGCCAGAACTGAACCTCTGCTGCAAGGACCCTGAGGCTAGTATGGTATGTGGACAGCTGCTCAGTGCTAAGCTGATAGCATGAGTCAGGGGAGCTAATGGATTATGAGACTGCTGTCAATGTGATGCCAATCACTATAAGCAATGGTTCATATTGTATGTTGATGCTATAATCCAACCCCCCAATTATGCAGTCCATCTGGCACAACTTGTTCCAGACATTGCTCTCAGTCCTAGGATTGAGCAGGACATTGCAGAAGGATTCCTAGGTAAGATACATAGTATACTTGAAATGTGGTGCCATCGTCATGTGTGCTGAAGCATATCATCATCCATAACTTGCAGTGGGGTATATGGTACGCATCTCAGGTGGGATGATAGTGTCCACCACTCACCCATTCTGTCAAGATGACCACCACACCGGAGTTGACCTTGCTCTTCTGCCACATATGCTTGAAGATGAACCCATGGAGATGACACACAGATGCATATTGCACTTTGGAAATGATTCTATGAACCCACCCAAGGTTGGCTTTGGCATTTCTGAATTCCTGTGCCCTCATGGGATCCAGAACATAAAGTAAGCATCGTTAACATGGATGCGTCACTGGAGATGCATGTGTGGCCACATTAACCAAAGACACACCATTCAACAGAAGTATAGAGAATGACCTATGTGATGATACCTCCATGGAGGATGAGCACAATGATGTTGTGATTGACAAAGAGCACAATGGAGATAATCCTGTAGGTGGGCACAAGAGCCCATCATCCACCTGCATGTCATACTTGTTGGCATTATCACTGTCAATGTTGATGCCTGGACTGCCAAATGCATAAGTGGAGATGCTGATCATAATACAAAGTTCCCACCTGGTGGTACCTCCCATTTGCAATTCATCTGCATGAGGTGCATAAACAAGGGTAGTCCCAGCATGGACTGGGCAGCCTTGATCACAGTCAGGATGTAGGTGTGCACTGCTTGCATGCCAAGCACAGGCAGAGTCCTCCTGCTTCCATAGTATGGTCTGTGTGACAGTGCTCTGGCAGCCACCAGGAATACATGTGTGGGCACAAACCTCAAATCCTCATTCATGCATTGTGAATGATGAATGCTGGCTGTAAGATGCAGAAGCAGATGCTGCATGTAAGTACTATTTCCAGATGAATGTACTATCTGGGCATGCTGCAATGTGGCCCTGAATGCCAAATATATCACAGTAACAAACATCATTGATACCAAACTAACTTAAAGTTTTAAACATCAGAAAGTGCTTAGCCTCAAAGAATGTCTGACATGTTGTTTCCACGCATTCCTCAAAACCTGCAAATGGTTGTGCCTCACAGCAAACTGTTTATGAATGCAGTTCTGCAGAGTCATGGAGAGCACCAATAGGCACATTACAAAAGGGAAGCAGAGATCTGGCAATACCAGTGTTAGCATATCACCTTTGTAATGACAACAGGGTATGTATGTAGCACTGATTTTTCATGTCATGCACAAGTTTTCAGATAGTTGTGAAAATTGTTTCCTCTCAACAGGCTATTCATGTGTGTCCTGTGGTGTTGAAGAAAGGAGGACATGTCACCCTGACACAGAACATTGACTTGGAAGTCTGTGTGGCATGCTTGCTGGCTTCTGTTCTGGCAGGGTCATATTACTAATCACATGAATATAGTGTTTGAATCATGGGTGAGGAGAAACCCTACAAGCAAAGTAATCTCATCCTTGAATTTAAATCATCTAACTCATGTGAAACAACAATTCAGAAGGATGTCAATGTCTCCCAAAATATTCTGGCATTTGTATAATGCCTCGCATGTTGATTGCTTGGCGGTTGGTCTAGCAATGACAATAACAATTCTCCACATTCTGTGTACCAATTTGTTTTGAAGCACATGAAACTCTCTTATCACATGTACATGAAGGAAGCCATCTTGTGTGCAGAGGGTCATGAAAAAGAGAATGAGCTCTGATGATATTGATTAGTCCAAATCCCAAGAACAGAGCTTTGCAAAAAGATGGCAATAGCTAGTCTGAGCAATGAGATGGATGATCTGTCCTATTGTGAGCATTGGTCAGAGTGGTGAGCTACTATTGTGTGTAGTCAGGAATCAGCATGACAGCACCATTATCATATGTAATGCACACATTTACCAATGTAAAGAGTTAGCATATTGGATATGCCCTCTATATGTTCTCCATGTACTCCCCTGTGGCCAGCCATGCTTTGGATAGCGCCTGGATGTGTAATGCCAGCACCACCTGCATGTCAGTGATAGCATCTTCATTCCACAAATGCTTACTAGTTCCTCCTGACTGGGCTGAGGGAGTTATGGTATGTGAGATTACTAATGCCAGAAATGACACACTTTGGCAAGTGAGTCTGCAAACATCCCAGGCCTCACAACCATCCTTGCAAAGTGAAAAAGATATAGCCCACAATCAAAGCCATTAGGCTGGATTGGGGTCTGTGCATCACTTAGCCATATTTTGAATTTATTGCCCATGGTAGGTATGCTTACCTGCATGTGCACACCAAGTACTGTGCAGGCATAATGATTGTGTCCTTTGTGCCTCACTTCCTCCCTTAGATAGCATGTCAATGTGTCAACAACAGTTGGGTGTGTCTCCCCCATTAAGTCAAGTAGAAGGATGTAGGTGCTGGTCAAATGTAAGGACCTATCAGTAGAGACATTTGACTTCTTGCCCGCTCATGCTGTATGGTCACTATCAAGTGGCTGGTAAATCACCACAAGGTACCAGTGTAGCCTGGTTTTGAGTCATTCAGAATTTCATCATTTCATTGGAATGTGATTCACAAATATCTTTCATTGATTGGCATGAGAATGTAGGTCTTTCCCCCTAGGTCCATACCTTGTGTCCAAGTAAGAATGTGGGTGTAGCCATCTCCAGAGCTGTGAATGCATGGCTGGTCAGCCATAAATCTTGGGAATGGTAGGAAAATACCTTACACCCTTTCTCTGCATAGTGTGCCATAGAAAAAGAGGCTCACAATATGTATGGTTGCAGTAAAAATGGCATCATTGGCCTTCAAATCTTCATGCCAAAGCCTTGATGCACTATCATTTGGTTGGATATCATTGCAATTGTGGTCGATAACATACCTGAAAGTGAGCTCAATGATGCTGTCATTGAGGAATACCTTTAGGGCCAGTCTGTTGAGGTCTTGGGTCTCCAGGGATATACCCCCAATGCCACTGAATGGATATATGAGGATTCTGAGAAGTCGTTGGAGTTATCAGTGCAACATTATTATATATGTCAATGCAGAGACTCACATATCACTTTGATGAGCAGGTGAGAGACTTTCCTTGACAATGGTTAGATGGGCCATCATAATGCTCTTTGTGATGAGCACTCACAAATGTCCTCGTTTTCTCGTGGGTGACTCCATGTACAGTGTTGCTACTACTGTCGTCATCAGCACCCATTCAGATGTATATCCCAACACATACAACTTTACTTACTGCTTCCAGTGTGCTTTCACTTCTGCTGATTGTTCCCTGTTAGTATTACTGCATTGACAGAAATCACAACTAGGCATGTCTGAGAGCAGGGTAGCAGCACTCACCACTTGTAGCTTTAGCATTGCCCACCACACCTTAGAGGTGGTCCTCATCATCACATTTCTGCAATCCCTGGCATTGTCCTGGAATGTACTGCTGGGAAAGGCCAAACTTCTCCCACAGCTCTGAATAGCAGTCCACTTTATCTGCATTAGCTCCTGCAACTAATTTGCAATGCATGGCTAACCCACCAATGAGTGGTGCAGTGGTGGCATACCATGCTGTTGCCTCCTTCAGTAGCGTCCTGCCAGGGCATTGGCCAGTGTTGATATACTCAGTGACAGCTTGTAGTCAGTTTCATAGCCCAGCCAAAACTTCTGGGGATGTTGTGCATATGTAGCACCATCTGGAAAACACTGGATTAGGCGATATGGGAGCAATGAATACAATATACATATGTATACCATGATCCATTAGATGGTTCAGGCTAACTCCACTTTGCCTTTGATACTCTCACACATACACTGGCTCATGGCAACCTACCAGATATTCAGTAGCCAGGTAGTGATCAAAATTGGAAATGCGCCAGTCTGGACCAACTACATCCTAGTAGGCATCTAGCTGGTGGAAGATGGAGTTGTGGATTTGGTTTGCATAAAGAAGGTTTGTCGCAATGGTGGCCCATAATGCATGAGAGATGTGTAATTCCTGTGCATTGGAAAGCAATGATGCTAAGGTGATGCGTCAGAACTGCTGCTGCTGCAGCAGTAGTGCATAATAGGCCAGGACAACAGCAAGCTCCTCTCCAGGGGTCCTAGTATACTGGCTGCCCATTGCGGTCCATGTCAGTAAGCAGATACTTACCATCTGTTGTGGCATATGTATCTGGCTGCTGTTCAATTACTAATGGCTTCTCCAACACATCGTTGACCAGCAGGGCTATAGCAGCTGGGTCAGGGGAGTTGTCAGGAAAGAAGGTGTATTCTATATTGTTGGTGGAAGCAGAGAAGGTGTGCAGCAGTGCAATATTCTGTTTCACCATGTAACACCATGCCACACATCGAATTGTACAAATTATGTAATGATCTACCAAGGGCCACATCCATGGCAAATTCCACTATGGATTGCCAGTCATCACAGCAGCTGAGACTCATAGTAAGGTCTGGTCACCAGACTACATCTTGTGTCCATAAGGTTGTATTATCACTGGTTGGTGCATGATATGTAGTGCACCATCCAACTTTGATGAACAACAGTCAGCTCACTCAACTCCCTTCATGCAGGGACACCACCAATGTGCAAATGATAAATGCAAGATCAGGGGTATCTCTCCTCCTTAGTGAATGGTAACCCCCCCCCTGAAATCTAAACTTACTGGAGCAACAAGTACATCATGCAGACTACCATTGAAAATTGGCAATGTCAGAGCTTCATAGGAAGTATCCAGCTGCAGTTTATCAACAACATGACCATTGACTGACCGATGATTGGGACGTTTAAGCAGTTCTACATTGATATCCACAACAGGCACCTTAACATGTGCTTTTACATTAACCCTATTGTTGCAAGTTGCACATACATACAAAGTGCTGAAGGTTTTCAGAACACATTTCTTCTTTGAATTTCACAATAAATCAATTTTCATCTCTTCTGGTAAAACCTGAGGCCAAACCATCTGAAATGAGCCAATGCATGAATGAGAAGTATGAGAATTCACATGCAAAAGCAGTTGATTGATGAAGGTCATGAGTGCAAGGAGGGAAACAGAATAGATCTCTTACATTGCGTGACCCAGAAAACAATTCTTTTATCCTTCTCACCAGTTATGCAGAACAACCCAGGGCAGGCCAGATTCCACAATGCATAATCTACATTGTCAGAATGTCCGCTGGAGAAATGCATTGCAGCTTTGTACTCCATCTGAGCTCACTTGTGAGTCAAGGACTATAGACATCACAACAAGGTGTGGCACTCACATTGGTTTTTGGAGCCCATACTCTTGTGGCCTTGTTAATGCCAACCATGGTGAGGGGTTTACCATTGCAGCGCTATGCAATGTTGGTCATGGCTTGCTTAAAGGGTCATGTGGGGCTGCATTAGGTCTTCTTCCATGTCACTCCTGCTGCCACTGCTCTCTGGCAAGATTGAACTTGACCTGTCATTCTGATGGACAGGTCATGCATCATTGATCACCTTGTCCTTGTCCTCATTGGGGTCCCAGCAGCATCTTGTGGATGCAATTGCCGTAAAAGGTGTGCAGCTCTATGGCCATGTATTGCATGACCATGTGCTGTGCGAGCATGTTCAAGTTGTCTCACTCGACACTGAGCTCATAGGAGTCTAGATTGTGGCTGTTGAAAGGAGGAGACAGGGAGGCAGGATGCTCATGTTTTGCCAGTGTGACATATGCTGTGAGGACGCTGACAACGACATGCTCAATATGCTGGAGATTTGGTGCTGGAGTGGGATGGTAAGATGGGTGCATGATACAAAAATGTTGACAAGCTAGTCATGACAGATGACAGCAAGGTGGGAGCATGATGGTGGTGGGGAGACGATGAGAGAGCGCAGGGGGAGTGGGCAGCTGTGTGCCCATCAGATATGTTATCTGAAGTGCTTTTGTGACCACCAAGGTCGTGAGGGGGTGCAGAACAAAGCAGAACCATAGGGTGTGTGTGGTGGGGGTTGAGATAGAAGAGGTTGCTGGACTGAGAGGCCATAAGAAAGAGGGATGACCGCCAGTGATGTCGACAGACTGGCTAAAGATGTAGAGCACCTTTGATGGTGATCAATGTGGGATGGGTGGAGCACCAACAGATGTACTTTGATGGGTTCGTAATAAATGTGATTGACCCCATTGATACCGAGACAGATGCTGATGAGAATGAGTGCAGAGCATTTGCCAAAGGAGAGCCAATATGGACATTGGATGCAGCATATATGTTGGACTGGTACATGATGCTGTCTGTGGTAAGGGCCTGGGTCCAAACCACTGACCGATGTCTTTTCCAAGGTCTTTGCTGGTGAGGGCCATGTAGTGGATGCTGAAGGGAGCTTGAGGGAGAGGGAAGTTGAGAAACCAGCTGATGATCTGGATGTAGGTGGCAAAGTCATTGGTGTGAACAGGGTATGGAGGGCAGCCTTCAAGAGGACTGTGACAAACAAACAAACCACACTGACTCAACTCACTACACTTGTCCAACACATTCCTGCTGCAACCAGACTGCTGACCTCTGATACTCTAGTTGCTAGTGTCGACCCTCATTGGTATTGCAAACATGCAAAAATGAAAGTGTCAACTACTAGATGGCACTTCTGTGAGTACATGAGATCCATATTTCCACCACATCACCTCATTTGGTGGCAGCCATCATATTCACTTGCTTTAAGATCAGATATTCTGTGATCCAACAGGCCCTTCTTGCCTCAATGACTTAGTGCTGTTGATAGATGGCCTCAAGGCAATGAATAAGCAGCTGCCAACTACCAAAGAGGTGCATAATTCCTCCTCACATCTCTGCAGTCCCATTGACAAATTTTGTCATTACAGATGACCCAAATTAAGGACTCTTTGGACATCATGAAATTCTCCAAGGCTGATCAATTCATCCATAAGGTTAATATCACTATTCACTGATAACATGATGCAACTGAAATATTCATAGATTATGCCTATCCTGAGGCTTTTGCAAACACTTGAATGCATGGTTTTCATCATAAGTTTGAACTAGAGGTGGCAAAGATCCATCCTGATCTCAAGATGGTCCAAGACACTTGTTGAGAGCTTTGGGATTCCCAATTGTTGCAGGGACTGAAGACCATAGGAATACTGTCACAGCATTTAAAACAATCACCTGATCTGGAGATTGTTCAAGCAGATACATCTGGTCACTCAGTGTTGAGTTGGGTGTGTGACATCCTTAAAGGCAAGGGAACATGGGGACAGCAGTTCAACATGAGGAGGCATGGTGTTTCCATTGCCAGTAACACTTGGAAAGATGTGGGAATGGTGGCTAGTTGCAACAACAGGGAGATAGCATTTGGTCACTGTACATACTGCATATAAACAATCATGTAATCTTGACACCTTGCTCTTAGGCTTCACATACCTGCAATCAAGGTGACATTCTATGGAAAGAATATGGCTTCTACTATGCTGGTGATGTAAGTGCCCATTCCTCACTTTCCTTGCTGGGTGGACTCGCAACCCTCTTCTTGGATCCCCCATCTCTATGCACTACCCTATGTCAGGGCTTGAGCCCATGTCAGTCCTGAAAGGGTCCATGCACATTGAGCTCTTGCCCAGCTAGATGGTGATCATGCTCTCACAGCACAATTTGTTGATCTGCGACATTGTCCATCAAGGATATGCCATGCTAAATGCCACAATCAGGTTCTTAGTCGGTGCAACCAATAGGGACTTTAGGCTGAATGGCACTGTCTGGCTTTCAGTGCCTGCCCAAAACCAATGGATGGGCAGCTAGAGTATGAATAAATAGATGTGGTTGCAAATGAGCATGTCAACTTTCTTGTATCCTCTAGCTTTTGGAGATGCAAGAAAGTTCATTTGAAAGATACAGATTGAATTCCAGCCTGGGCATAGTTGTTGCTTCAGGGAATGGTCAAGAACTGTCATGGAGAATACCACTAGACTCTTCATTGACGACATGTAGAGTCATTCCTAATTGTGCTGTCTTCAAACCATCATTGACAGTGTTATTGGAGAGGCTACTCGAGCATGACATCACCTGCCAGTCAATGAACAACCTGAGAATGAACCAGGCATCAGCTTGTGGGAAATGTTCAATGCCAGACATGGGTGCAGAGATTCTTGAGCATGAGAGGACAAATTGCAAGACTGTTCCCTTGCTGAGTTTGCTGCATTGTTCCAAACCACCTGATGAACTGCAATCTGGGGGCACATCCATCTGTGATGGCCAGGAAACGAGATGCTAATGTTCATTGCCTTGTACATGCAAGGTGAGAGCTCCAGTTGTTGACATGTTCAAGATGAGGATGGACCTTGAGTCAGTGGGCCTGTGTCTCTAAGCAAAAGAACGCAAAAATGGACCACACTGAGACTCAGAAGACAGCTGCATGAGACAAGGGAGGGAGAATTGGACATGTCAATAGGATGAGTCACCATCTTTCTTGTATGCAGGCAGGGCTGGGACACTGCTGCCATCAGCATCAAGATCCACCATGATGAAGCACCACTTGACACCGTTGATGAAAGCACCATGAGCATGAGTTTTCCTACACACACATGCAATGTGAGTAGCATGGGTGAGGTATGATTTGTTACATACCCAAGATGTGTTGTGAACATGACAAACACAAGAAGGGCTTGAGGGAGATGATCATCAAAGAGGACAGAGATAGCTTTGACCTTGGCCTTGGCCACAGATGTGAAAAACGTGATTGTTTGACTGGCACATCATGATTTGGCTACTGGAGTGTGAATTTGAATGTATTTCTCTGCATGCTGTGTCATGCAATGTGGAGGCAAAAAACCAAGACAAAAACACACCTGCAATAGACAGATGCACAGAGAGCTCGTTCATATTCACAACATCCTCAATTTCCTGTGAGCATACTGACCATTCTACATATGTTATGCAATAATCATGGCTGTGGTCCCTCACTCGGCATCTGGTATGTTCCAAGGTCTGCCCCCTCAAACTTGCTGCAGGTGAATCCACTCCAGATACTCAAAAAATGACACCTACAATACTGACAGACACCATCAAGCTAGAACAGAACAAACTGTACCCGCTCCAAGGCTCTACTAAGCTCAGATGCTGCATTTGGTTTAGTCATAACTGAGATCCCATCACCATCTCAGAAGAGCTCTTGCAACCATCCTGCAGTACCAGACATATGTGCAATCCAAGCACAGGCAGCATGAAGGGCAATGATATGAGGGTTGGGAGGTAGGATGATCTGGTTGCTGACCTGAGCAGATTGGAATATGATTCTTGGGTGAACACCAATTCCCAGGTAAGCAAGTTGTTGCTTGCCACAATAATGCTCAACATCATAAGTATTGGGTGCAAGCTGATGTTGCTCATCCTAGATGCACATCAGTTAGCTCAGATAGAAATAGGAAATAATGGACCTTTGTTGGTATCAACCACATATGTATCAAGCCAGTTGAACACAATGTGTGGAGTTGGCGAGCTGAGAAATGCATTGGATGAACTATTGAGCACTTCATCATGGAGGAGAAGCCTCCAAAGTGCTTGATCATTGCTCCTGCAGTCCTTGCCCACTCAAACTTAAAAGTGGTATTAGTTGATTAATACTGTCACACAGAACAATGGAAGACTACTTTTTCCTGAACTCTTTTTGTGGTATCCTGGATCCTAGTGGACAGAGATTGACTGATAATATGAGCTACATTCATCACTTCAGACCTTTTTCCAATAACTACTGAAGAATCCAGGTCCACAGCACCAGTGAAGACACAGCAATGATCATTATGAAACAAAAGCTATGTAATGTCATCAATTAGCAAGCCAATGATGGCAATAAATCCAAGTACTTACCAGTTCTCGCAGCTGCACATGATTAATCGAAGGCAGCAGCAGCAAATGCTCCAGGTTCTGTACAGCCTCCTTGAAGGATTGTCTTAGACTCTGATTGACAGAGACAGCAGGTGTATGACCCTTTGGATTATAGACTACAATCTAGTCAGGTACCTTTAGAATAAAACAGAAACTTCACAAGAATGCACACACTTGTATCAGCCTAAAAACATACAGATGGGCAAGTCCAGCCAAAAGCTCCAGATTGCCATGGCAATCAATGATTTCATAAGCCAATGCATTGCATCCATTTTTGCTGGGTGCAAAAACTAAAGTGTAGCCTAGGACATGTGCTGCAACCAATGGACTCAGGTCAAACATAATCTGCTCAGAGGCATCCTTCCAAAGATCATTATTGAACATGTTCCATGCTCCACATTGTTCTAAAATGAGGCATTCATCATATGCTGCTTGAGTGTGACTACCTTGAGAAAAAGTGTTTTGAGGTAGAGGTTGAGGTGTAGGCTTTTCTGCCAGTGGCATGATGTCATTGAAGGTGTTGTTGCATGACTCAGTGTTTCTACCAGAACTTTCAAACTTGGGAAGTGCCATTGCCCAACTCGGTGGCCACCATGGGCCAAGTACATCCAGATTCCAATTTGCTGGAAATACTATGGTCCATTCCTTTTCACCACACTGCATGATGCAAAAAGGCACTGGTCTCAGACATTTTCTCCCCATAGTATCCAATGCTCAGGTCATATGCACTGTGCCATCAGTGGAGAAGAGGAATGAGCCCCAATAGTGTATTTGTTGCTCTAAGTCCTTCCCAGTGAGTCGGAAATCTGTATGATTTGTCAACACCTCATCATCCCCACATTGTCCTTGACTTGGTGCTCCCAGACAATACTGATGAGCCCACGCCCCCCTCCTCTGACTCGTCCATATGGAATGTGCTGGTAACTTGGACTACACAGGCTGGACATGCCCCAGCTGAATTTTTTTCATGCCCATTCCTTCTCTTTGTGGTGCTTAGAACAGCACGACCTACATTGGAGATGAGTGCCAAGGGGCTCATAGGCCGACATTCCCCATGTTTGACTTTAAGATGGGGCACACAATTTGCAGGTCACTAAAGGACAGCCTTGAGGCACCATTATGATCATTTCTTGGAAAGCTGTCATTGGGCTGTCTGCTCACCCAGGGGATTTGGTGATCTTGAGATGCAGCATGCTAGCAACACTAAGGTGTTAGTTGACCCTACAACTCTGCCACACTAGGAATGAGGGTCAGGTATGTTCATTTGTTGTGTGCAGGTTGGTGGTTGGTCTCACCTGTTCGTTTTTCTATGCACAGGCTCTATGAAATTTCTCCATTCAGCATGTTCACGTCAGGTTCTTCCACCCACGCTGTGGCTCTATGAATACAAGCTGGAACGTTCACCCTTGTACTCTCTCCTTGGTTGATCGTGACTTGCCAACCCCTCCCTAGCTCGAAAGCACTCATCCCTCATGTAACACAATGTGTTGAATCTGACATTTTACTACAGGACAGTCCATCTGACACCTGCTTTTGCAACTGAGATTGGGCATTACTCTCGCTGGTAACATGGATCACATCTCGAGCGAGACATGGCAGGTTTATCTGTGGGTGTGCACATTCCATGTTTGAGCCTGAAACTATTGGAGACATTGGTGTCATGGTGGGTCAGGCTTTGTGACATGCTTGTCTCTTTGTTCCCTGATAACTTGTTCAGCTTGTTGATTCTCTGTTAGACACACTTTTGCATTTTGTGTGCTTCAGCATCCAAACATTCAAATCCCTCAGCATGTCCTCATAGATGGTTGGCCCACTGTCCCAGACTCTTCATCGACCAAGTACGTCTAGACAGCCACATTGAGATTCTCTGACATCACATGTGATCGTTCATACTGTGAAAACAGTCAAAATTACTACCCTGTTTTTGTAACCCAGTCATGGTTAAGCCTGGGTTATGCCACAATTATTTAAAAATAATTAATTGATGAGCTACTTATCCCACATACAATGTAGCTCACTGTGCATTTAACACATGGTCAAAATCTGTGGTAGTATAAGGTGAAAGGTACCCTACCATGTATTTTGACCACATGTTGAAATACATGACAGTGTGACTTGAAAGTACCCTGCCACACATTTCAACATGCAGTCAAAATGTTTAGTAGGATGACTTAGTTGCTGAGGAGGAATGAGGCAAGTGAAGTGAGTCAAGTTTTGATGAAGGGACAACAGGTGTTGGAGTCTTTGGTCCAATACTTCTCTGTTTTGCTGGTGGTCAGCTCATCAGGTCATCATCCACCCACATATGTTTGTAATATGGGCAGTACTAACAAATTTATTAGCATGTACATATTGGCCATGACATATGTGGTGACATAAAGGTTGGCTGATATGTACATGAAATGCAGCCTGATGTGCATGCATAGCTTGGTATGTATTGGCCAATCATTCTGAGCTAAAGGAATATGGGGAATGGTGCAGGGAAGGATGGAGGCAGTCATGTACTATATACATGAAGCTAGTAGTGTGTTGCTTTAACAAAAAAAATGGTTGTTGCTCCAGCCATTCTCTCTTTCCAGCCAATGCTTGAAAGCTCTGTCACTCTGCAATACAAAGGAAGCCCTAGTGCCTGTGTAATGAATATTGAAGTGAGTAGTCTTATCAGACTGAAAGGCATCCAAATCCCCATTGCTGAGCTCAATCACCAATCCTGGTTCATAAAGAACCAAGGCACCTCCCTGGAACTCTCCAATGGCCAAGACAAGACATATGACTTGGTCACATATGTACATCCTGATGATCCTGGGTAGAAACATTGATATTGACCACAAATGAAAGAAATGGAGCCACTAGGCTACCAGATTGACCTGGCAGAGAGTTCAGGATTTGCACTAGTGCAACATATTCTACAGGCAGGTGAATCTGTAGCTATATACTAGTCAAACAGCTTGACATCTTAAAAAGGAAATGGGTGCTGACCACATTCTCCATCCACAGGAACATATCCTTGAATACCCCCCCAAGGTCATCATACAGTTATTGATGCTTTTCAAAGTCCCTGGACATATATGGTAGATATTGTGTTGTATTGGCCTGAGATACATCAATGCATTGAAGTTGGTGGGAATGCTTGCCAGAGGGTGCATTATCTCCCTGTATTGTGAGTAATGTAAGCTAAATTTTCCTACAAATAAATGCTAGGAGAACTTACATTGGTTGCATAACAGTTGTACCAGGAGAAATGGAGACATTGAAACAGTTAAAAGTTCCTGCTGTCATGAGAGAGCAATACTCCTTCACCTACACATGCCTTTAGTTTGGATATTAGGTTGTTTCTCAGACATTCAGGCATGGTGTTGCAAATAAAAGCAAGTAGTGATCCATCAGCATTTCATAGGTTCAGTCCCCTTACATAGATTTATCTCAGTGCCCTTGCTTCTGTAGGATTGCATTTACCCTTGGAATGAAGTCATGGGCACCCAAACATACATGTTTTGGGCTTTTCTACACCCACTAAAGAGCAGCCAACTATGGCAAAAGTCAATGAGATGTATTTATGAATAGCTAGGAATGACTTACTGACATCCTTAACTGCTCTGGACTATCAACCAAAATGCCCTTTGATGCAGCATATTTTTCTGCATCTGTCCAATGAGCATTTTCCTCATGCTTTGTGCTATAGGGATTTGATTTATTAGTAGCTACATGAAGATTATAGGTTGTTTGTATCTTGAAAACCCTAAAGTGGAGTCCAGGTTGTGGTGGTGGTGGTGGTGGTGGTGTCATTGGTGGTGTCATCAGTGTAGGCTGTGGAGTTGTCACTGGTGTTGGCAAGGACAATCTTTGAATTGAGCTTCCTATGACTAATCTGCCCATTTCTAGAGGAATGTGGTCTTTGCAAGAAGCCCATGCTTGGTGACTTCAGCTTGGAAGGACAAATGCTCTGAATATGATTAGTGTCTCTTGGTTCCTTTTACATGAGAAACTCACCTCATTTGCAGTTTATCAAATAGTTTATTTGATGCTGCAAGGTTAGTATAATCAAGAGGTGCAAACCCATCAACCTCAAATCAAAGGGGTAGCTCTTGTCTTATTCTTGCAATGGTAGCGGTGGTACAACTCAGTTGGGAAGGATTTAAGATCCAAGTGGATTAGCTTGAAGGCATGTATAGCATGATGCTCAGTAGAAGGGAAACTCCTGTTAGGTAGTTTGCCCATGATGCAGCCAGGGCAGAGGGATTCTATGTTAGAGATCTCAACATCAGGGAAACTATGTGTATGTTTATGCATGTGTCAGATAATATCACAAGAGGGGTAACCAAGATGGTGGTGTACAATGTCATAAGTCAAAGTATAAGTCATAGTGTGATTGGAGAGAGGTAAAGCCTCTATGCAATACATGTTGCAACCAGCATGACCAGGTTTGAATGGGGCAAGGATCTTGCTGTCACCATATAACATTGTGATCTGGTTCATATCTCCTTTCACTTTGGCACCAGATATGAGTAATTGACTTATGGAGACAAGTTGAACTCTTGAATTAGGAATATGACAGGCATGGTGGAGTTGGAGGATATGGTTTTTACCATTAGGATCCATCCATTGTATCAACACTTGGCCTTGTCCAACAACATGAATGACATCAGCTGCAGTACTAACCGGGATATGGTTTGTACCAGTCAGAGCCTCATATTTGACAAAATCAGATTGATTAGGTATGAAATGTATTGATGCACCAGAATCCAGGATCCAAAATGCTTTACTATGATCTTGAGAATGACATTCACACTTCTTAACCAGACTTACAACACTAGAGCAGGTGCAGAGTTGTAATGATAATTGCTGGAGCATATTGCTTGACAGTCTAATACTATCTATTACATTGGAAACATCATGCACATTATGAACTACTTGACCATCAGACATCAAAGTGGAGGGAGAAGATTGTAAGCATGGCAAAGGTGAAAAATAGTAAGACAAAACTGACCTCATGTGATAGTAGTCCTCCAAGTCCATGATGCCATAGTTTTCATAGGTGGGCTCACCTTCAGACCCATAGAGATCAACAATGTAATCATTGTCCCACTCATTGTCCCAGTTGGCAACAAGAGGTGGCATGATTTCACACTGGTGTCTCATGTGCCTTCACTTGGAATGGGTAGAGGGGCTGGGTTCAGCCTTAGACTCAGACTCTGCCTGTTCAATCCAGGCACCTGCATCCACAGAGAGCATTGATGGTTCTGCCTATGGTGGAAGCTCATCTGGGAGTGAGTGAGTTGGGACCTTGACATGAGGGGTGAGAAGATCTGAGGGAATGCTGAATGGGTCAGTGTCATGTTGGCCAACAAGAAGGTCAATGATGTGCTCATCAAAGGTTATGGCTTTGTCAAGCCACTGGATCTGCTCAGCTAAGGGCTCAATCTCAAGCCGTTTGGCAAGAGAGAATGCCTCAGATATGCAGTGATCTGCAGCGGGACTGGCTTCCCCTTGGTAGAGAAGAGAGGGTCATGGTTGGCGAGAAGGTCAAGGTTGATGGTGACTGGAGTATCAGCGATATGGACAATTGCGGCAGAGGCAAGATGGGCATGGCTGTTGTCATCAGCCTTTGTCTTGCCCTTATCCTTGCTGTGGCGCAAATGTTTCTTCCCAGCAGAGGCACTGCCACCCTGCTGCTGGGACTATGGTCCTTGCTGTTGGGGGCGCTGCTGCTGCTGCTGGAAAGTGGGTGCCATGCCTTCAGTGTGTTTGACCACACTGATCTTATTTGCTTGGGCTTGTTGGCCCTTTCCATTGGTGGTTAGAGAGTGCTGGTCCCATGATAGGACTATGACTTTGTGGATCTCTTCCACCATGGGTTCCTTTGGCTTTCCATCTTTATCTTTCACCTGAGTCATCATTTGGGTGATGACATCTATAAAGCTGGGAAGTTTGATGAGGATAATCATCATCTGGCCATTGTCAGGAAAAGTGTATCCAGCCATGGTGAGGCAGCCAAAAAGGGTCTCTGCCTTAGATAAGGTGGGTGTGGAATAAGAGGAGGAAGGAACCTGCACTGTGAGCAGCTCTTTGAAGAGTGCGAATGCAGTTGTGATACTGGTGGCCTCAAATTTGTCCTTGAGGGCCTTGAGGAGTTCTGCTGTGTTCTCAATGGTACAATATTTCTAATGTATGGAGTCAGAAAGATGGAGGCAGACAGCCAAGGATGGAATTGTTGGCTTTGGTCCAGTTGACATAGAAGTCATGATCTGTGGTGGTACATTCAGCAATGGGAGGGAGAGTAGGTTTCTCCCATTTGAAGACCCAAGTGTGGCCTGAGACCATAAGGTAAGCTGACATGGCAGGCTGCCAGGACTGGTAGTTGGCACTGGTGAGGACAGGAATGTGAGATTCAAGAGTCTTGGAAGAGGGAGATGACATGGTAATATCTAGGGTGCAACAGTGTCAGCATGCAATGTACAAACATAGGTTCAGTACCTAGTAGAAGTGCATCAACATGTGATCAGAGCTCAGCAGTGTGTGCAGCAACCATAAGATCCCTAGAGCTTAACATGGCATGCAATGAGTACAACAGCCATGTGCTAGGCAGCAGGTAGGTGTGACCCAAAGGTGCAGCACTACCACACACTAAGTGGGGCTCATAACCTGTTGAAGCAGGTTCTGTCTAACATAAAGAGTTATGCTTTAACACATACCTGGGGTGGTTGGTTGATAGCTCATGGGGATGGTTGTGGTAGAAGAACAAGAAGTGTTAGAAACTCAGATAACTGAGTTTGAAGTATTTATGTACATGTGGTTATATATCAAATATAGTAAACTACACTACAGTACACTAATACGATAGTTGAAAGCTGTACTAAGATGCTCATTCAACAGATCATGCCTGTAGAACATATTCCCAATCAGTATTAGATGAGAGATACAATGATATAAAATATACCTTCAAGTCTGTGCCTTTGTTCTGACTGAAGAGAAAACAATTTCTCTTCAGCATTGCCTTGGCAAACTCACTGTGTTGTGCCACATCCTTGAAGTTAACATTATTAGCAAAGAAGGTGGTGATGACCATACAGCAGTTGTAGCAAATCCACCATGCCAGTTATTGAAACTCTGTTTTGCCTAGTGTAGTGCATTAATGTTAGTGTCTGACAATGTGTGAAAGTGGGAGCAATAGTCACAATTTGAAAAACTGGTCCATCAACTATTACAACATGCTCTATTCAAGTTTTTCCTCTATAGACCATATCCCATATCTCCTGCAGGGTAGACCTGAACATCTCACTCTGGATAGACCATAGATTGCAATATCTGGCAATAAAGTGTGTGAGTGCAGAGATGTACAGTTATCTCCAGACATTGTTAGTGGTGTAGCCAAGAGAAAGGTTGTTTTTGATGTACTTCTTGTTAACTCTGCTATGAGAGCACTAAGCCCCAGAAGTGCTATGGATGGCTGTCTTTACCTGCTTAGATTGTGCCAGTCCTGTTAGAGACATTGAGTCTGAATCATCATTCTATAGTGTACTTTTATGAGGATGAATGAACATAGTTAAAGTGTGTCTGACTTACTTGGTTATACTGGCACCACTTTTGGCTCTGCTTGCCACCCTTGTACCCTGCATCAGTAGTGCCTTTCTTGACACTGGAGTGAGAGCAAGGAACAGAACTCAAAGGGATATCTGAGTCGTCTTCCTCAGATGTGCTAATAATTTTGGTGGTGTCTTATTGAGAATAGTATTTAAAAGTCTGGTTTGGTCCAGTTTTTTGGTGATTTTTGGCATAACTGGTCCTAATATGTATCCAGAATCAATCAGACCAGACCAAAACCAATACAAACCAGTCCTAAATGGTCTTGATCAGTTTTTAAGACTAGTTAGGACTGGGCTTTTGAAGATCAGTGTGAAAGACTTCTGCATCATACTTTCACACTTTATACTATACATATATAATGTAGGATGGACGCTTAGCTTTCCATCCATCCATTAGCCAAGAGATTTGACCATGATATGACCAAGATATAAGTGATTTACAACAGCATGGCATATTGATCTATGTATACTCCATTATTTTGTAGTGAATCCATATCAAATATTCATGATTTCTGTTAGTTGGATGTAATATACTACATTAATGGGGCTATCCATCCACCAAGAAAGCAAAAGATCCGACTCAGATGTGCCTGAGATATAAGCATTTTAAGATCTTAGAGAAAGAAATCTATATATCAAGCCAATATGGGTGAAATGAGTTTAGGGAAATCAGGGGAAATCAGGGGAAGTACTACTAAATAGTGGGTGGCTGTAGAGATTGGTTATAGCCAGTTTTTCATTGGTCCTTTGATTTTTCAAAAATCAAAAGACCATGACCAAGACTAACAAAGACCAAGACCATTTAGGACTGATTTTCTGATCCTAACTAGTCTTGATCCAGTCCAGTCTAGGTCTTTTTGTAGTCCCTAGGACTGGACCTTCAATTACTAGTTGAGAAAGTATAAAATAGATTCATTTTGTCAAGTAATTTGAACCATGAGAAGTGGAGATATGATTTATTTAAAGCTACATGTCAAGTTCAAAAGTGTCAAAATGTCTCAAAAGTGACATATGGTCTAATAAAATTGGACAAAATATCAGAAAATCAGGAAAAATTGGAGAAAGTAGGTAGTATGGCTGTACACTGGTTGCAACCAGTCCTGGACCAGTCTTTTGATTTTTACCAAACCCAGCAACTGGCAACTGGACTGGACTACAACTGCAGTCCAGTTGCTAATCTCTTTGCAGTCCAGCAACTGGACTTTAGTGCTAGAGACAGTGGCTGTAGTGCAGTGCAGGCCCTTGATAAGAGAATCTGAGCTTGAGATGGACCTTGCATGGCAGGAATTATGATAGGAAGTTGAGGCAGAGTGCTGAGAGAGTAAGTTGTACAAGTGCTAGAGACAACAGCTGTAGTGCAGCGCAGGCCCTTGATAAGAGAACCTGAGCTTGAGATGGACCTTGCATGGCAGGAATTATAATAGGAAGTTGAGGCAGAGTGCTGAGAGAGTAGCATGTTGAAGGGTTTGGAGGAAGTGAGTTTGTCTGCCCAGTCTTTTACATCTTCCACATTAGCCCAGTCTTCTCTGATGTCTTTAATAGATATTCAAGCACTTTGATGGCAAAGGCAGTCAACAGAATCCCAGTAAGATAGAACCGTTTTAATAAGTGAAATCATGATGGTGAAATGGGAAAACTTACCAGTGAGGCATCTGCTTCTTCCATTTCTGGCCATTGTCTCTTTCATCTCCACTATCACTGACTCCATTGATTTCTTGATGAACCTTGCCTCTTGTTGCCTCAACTACATTATGGGTGGATGTTTTATGGATATATGGCCTTCTTAAAAGCACTTGACTTGAAATCTTGTCTTCATCTTAAGGAACTTCAAGACCTTCCTCAAGTTCTTCTTCTCCCACCAAACTGCTTGTGTCCTTGACAGGACTTAGGTGATTTCTATGCTCATATGTTTCCTTGGATGCACTTGCTGGCCTTACAAGCATCCGAGATTTGGGCTAGGATTTGTAAGTAAGCTGTCCTCCTCTGCCACCACCTAACCTATAATATCTGCTAGGAGTTTGATGCCATGTTCTCGAGCTGTGTTTTGTTTCTGCTTTTCTTATTTGGTTTAGGTATCATTTACTTGCTTTTGCTCTAAGGTATGTTTGACTTTTCCTTTAAGAAGGATATGTCTGGGGTGTTGACTGGCATTTTTAGCACAAGTTGCAAGGTATGACATGATTTGAGAACAGCAGAGGCAGGATTGTGGTGTGAAAGCAAGAAAAAATGCTGTTCTGGAATGATTTTTTTTGGAGGGTCTAGAAGTGAGTGCCAAACATCTGCTCTAGCCTTTCCTGACTAAACCTACCAATACGTGTAATCAAACTTTGTACTATGCTACCACCTCAAATGTCTCAACAGATTCCATGTTTACCTTCCTCCCAGTAGACATTTTTGGCTCACCAGATACCTTGTTCCCATGCTACCTGCAATCACTGGTTCAAAACACTACCAGGTTTAAAACACCATCAGTCTTCAGTTCATAGTTTTACATTCTCCTCCAACCCTGCCAACATCACCACCCATTGTCGTTCTCCCACTCAACCAGCCCCAGGAATCACTCATGACTATCATATTTTAAAAACTAACCAATAAGTCAATACAATTTAATTTAATCTTTTCTAAGTTGAATGGTGTTTGCAGCAGATATTTGTGATGCCAGTGAGCACCTGATCAATGCAAGTACTGCCACACCACCAGTCTCTGACAAAAGTGCAGATGATTGAAGCCCATATGAAGACAAGCTGCAATTCAAGACTATTGAGTTTATTTTTCAGAATGCAGAAATGTCAGCAGGAGAAGCTGACCAGCTTTGCAAGCTTTGGGAATGCTCATTGCAATCTGATAGTGGAGGAGCACTACCCCCTTTTACTAACCACAAGGAATTATAGGAAACCATTGATGCCATCAAAGTTGGTGATGTTTGGTGGGACAGTTTCACACTAAAGTATAATGGGAAACATCCTAGCACAGGCAATGTCCCTCCTTGGATGGATGCCACTTATGATTTTTGGTTCTGGCCAGCATATTCTTTGGTTGAAAGGATGTTGTTGAACATAGACTTTGATAGTGAATTTGACTATGTTCCTTACAGAGACTTTATTGAAAAGGATGGGACATGGTGTTACAAGAATTTCATGTCAGAGAACTGGGCATGGATACAAGCAGTAAGTTCTAATCTTTCATTTGCACTTACCTCTAATACTAAGGTTTTGAAATAGGATAAAATTGCAGCAGATCCATTGATGTATGGCTTGACATTTGTCCCCATATTCTCAGTAGCAACAAGACAACTGTTTCAGTGGCGACAGGGCAAAACAACTACTGGCCAGTACTTATCTATTGGTAATGCTCACAACAATATCTGGTATGCTCATCACAATGCTGTTGAGCTTCTTACTTTCCTTGGCAATATCCAAAGGTCTATTTAGTTTGTAGACTTTGAAAATGTAACCTTACTTGTTCAAATTTACAGCAGCCAGAAAGTATACTGACAATCCAGTGTTCCAGTGCTTCAAGAAGCAGCTATTTCATGCAATGACAAGAATACATATATATAGTTTCCTGACAATAATTTTGAAATACATGTTTGATATTTTTACATAGATGATGGATGATTACATATTGGCAGAAGGTGTTTAGTGTCCAACACAAATGTTTGATTAAAATTGATATGCTGATAGAAGATGTAAATTGAAAATTGAGACACAAATGTCCAGCTTTCCATAGTTCTAGGAAGGAACTCTTGATTTTGGAATTTTCTGTGCTATACGATGTCTGGGAATCTGTAATGTTGTCCTCTGAGTGTAAGTCCTCATTGACCATGCCCTTGGGAAAAGCATGCCTAAAAGAATTAATGTAAACATATATCAAAGCATATAGAACAACATATGTGTTTCATCATGCCAGTGTTGTGTGAGCCAATTCATCTGTGTTGGTGAACATTTGAATAATTTGTGATGTCATTGCCTCTAAATCCATTTGTCCAACATTGGCATACCAACACAGTGCTATGGTTACAGTAATATATATATAGCTTGCAATGGCAATCAGTTAACATTGAACAATCTTTCACTTGAATTGACATACCATTACATGTACATACATATGTACATATGCAATGATCTTTAGTGTGACATTCCTTTATAAGAGCCCAAAGATGGTTCTTAAATGGCCTTGATGCATTGCCAACCACACTATCTATTGCTGCCACAAATGGTTCAATAAAAAAATAAGTATAAGACTAAAATAAAACTCTGTAAGCAATAGACCCAGATACAAATGAAAATGCCATATGGCCATAGAACAAACCTTTCAACCTATTAGTTGAATCATAGATGCTGTCCTCATAGAAAATTGTAGGCCAATTGTTCACTTTGGCTTTGATTTGACCTTCCTGAAGTGCACCAATGATTCTATAACAAATTAGTTAGGTGTATGTAACTCAAACACAAGTATATACATGTCTGGATCTTCATCAAACAAAGTGAGTTTTTTCTGTGGACAAAGCAATATTATGCATAATTTGGAGGTGATTGAATCCATGGTCAGACTTGTCCTCCTTCATGTTAATCATTGTTGGAGTAGAAGTGCATGGACCAGTGCACAGACCATACATACATACTGTATATAGTTATCTTATATATTACATAAGCATAGAGTATATATATGGGCCAGGGCTCAGTGGGGATTCCCCATTGAGTATCACCTGGTCCAGGTCCTCACCCACTTCATACCTTAGTCATTGTCAGGCCATACCACCACCTATTCTCACAACAATCACTGGATAGAGGAGTTTGTAATTCAGCAGTAAATACATGAGGCCAATGTATTTAGCTGACCTGAGGTCAGTTGAATGTTGGTTGCTCATTCCCTTAGTGATCTGAATATAAAAAATTAGATACAGATAGGTAAATGTGCATATATTCTGGAGCTCCTTTAGTCTAAGTCTGCTTGACATCTCCAGGTCATCTTTTAGAGTTGGTGCATGAAGAAGCATTGTATAGGTCATTTAAGCATACATATGTATAGATGACCCCCAACCAATGCTATTTAATTTAGTAGTTTCCTACTAATAGCTTATAAAAATAATGTCCATCAGCTTATTTTTTACTTTGTGTCATTCTTGAAATAGTGTTTAAAAGTCCAGTTAGATTTGGTTTTTTGATCTCATTTGGCATAACCACAACTGAACCAGTTATGAGAACTTCAAAATAAGATCATAACCAGATGTTAACTGCCTGAAACTGATTATAACTGGTCACAACCAGTTGTTACACAAGATGTACTTTTTATGTCAAGAGCTAACAAGCTGTCTTGAGGGAGATACTCATGAGGAGATGCAATATCCTCAATAGACTTTTCTGACAAGAGGAACAAGGAAGAATCACACAAGTGTGGATTAAGGATGAGAAAATATGCTGTAATTGTATAGAACAAGAGTAAGGAATCAGAGTATATGCAGCACAGTATATAAGGTATGTCTACAGCATGATTGGCTAAGTAGAACCTCATAGAAGATGGTGGAAGAGGATGACACAAGCCCTAGATATATTAGACTTGTAAGAAAAGGCTGTCCATAGTTAGAGTTGAACAACAGGCAGTCTAGGAAAAGGTGTGCTGGGCATGAAAAGAGCAGAAGAGGAACAACCTAACCTTTACATAGGCTAGAGACTACCCATCAATACTAGTAGTAGTGAGTAATCTGAAATTGCTAACTTACCATCTTTTATCTTCTTTGAAATAATAAATGGCAGGGACTGTGGGGAGCACACTATGCATGGTCTTTTCCCTGTTGATGAATAATCACTGTCCAATCAGTTGTGTGATGGTTGTGAGATCAATGCTTACCATAGTAATGAGGCAGTGGCCTTGCACTCCTTACAACTTTTTTTTCCTTCCTATTCTACAACTAATCAGTGTCTTCATAATCCACAAGCTCAAGCACTTCCATTAGGGTTGAGAGCTTATCATCTCCACCACTCTGATCAAGACCACATTTGCCATGAAAGTCATTATTGCCAGAGTCATTGATTCCATCATTGGATTTGAATTCATCAGAGTTATCAAGGCTATTAGTGTTAAAACCAATGACCAATGGCTAGGTGTTCCAGAAATTATAAATCTTGTCTATAACAGTGTTCCTAGTGACTAGATCACAATATGAATCAAATTAAAATGAACCAATACAAGTGATGTTTGATATACCAAACCAAAGCTGACTATCTGCAATCCCTGCCTTGTTTTGACCCTTATTCTCATTGAGAGTTTACCTATTTGGTTGAGCAACTTCAACAATAGAAAAGTGCTGTCTACTGCAGGTGATAATGCATCAACTTGGAGGTCTGGACACATTCAGAGCATGCATGGGATGCTTTGAAGCAAGGTATTTGAAGACACGTGGGAACCATTCATTGCATATTTATGGATTGACCTCCATGAAGGTTCATAAACCATCAATCAGAATGCCTTTGTTGGGATTAGGAGCTGTGATATAACAGCTACAATTTTTCATGGCCTGAATATTGCTGGCAAAAGTCTTTTTGTTAGATGCCTTTGAGTATTGAAGGTTACCATGTCGCTGAGAACCACTGTTAGTACAGAGACTATATCAGAAAAGTCCTAGACATACATTAATCCTGCAAATAATAACTCCACATATTCACACTTTCATTCTGCCACTGCCATGCAGTTGCCTCATGTCTTTCATTAGCTGCCACATCCTCATGTAGGGCTGTGCCCACTTCTCTTCCATTCCATGGCTATCCTGCCACACTCATGCTTAGTCTATATTGTTACCTATTTATATCCTACATTGGTAGATCCAGTATATACATATGTAAACATCCATGTAGTATATAAACCCAAATCCATAAAGGCCAAGACCTCAGTCTTGTCCTCTTGTAGTCTCCCATTCTCACTGGAGCCTGACATTTTCAAGACCCCCTCTTTTCTACTTTTACTCATGCCTCTCATGACCTAGTCTTGGAGTTCCACTCAATGCATCTTACTATTGAATAGTGAGCTTGGCCATTTCAACTTCTAGCTAAAGTACCTTCATACTCCAATTACTACACAATAGTGAGGATTGGCAAACACACCATGGTTCTTGGTACATTAAATTACTCACCAGCTCAACACTAGAAGATCTATGTTTTCATAGTATTTGACAGCACTGTCCAGCTATATGACTACATCAGCAAATGTGTACTAAAAAGTATAGGATTAGGATTTGATTACTACACTTCTAATCCTTACATTCCTAACTTTAATTCTAATTTTACACTTATTAGTACACTAGGTTGTTAACCATGTGGTCCCTCATCATAACACTAACTGAACAACTCTTTGCTTAACAACATTTATTGGACAACATACAAAATTTTTAAAGTGTTTATTAGTATAGATCAAGAGGTACCTATGACTCATTCCTTAGACTTACTACATTTTTTGGTCCACTTTTACTACACTTTGCTACACTTTTTACTACACTTTTACTATACTTTTACTACACTTTTACTATACTTTTACTACACTTTTACTACACTTTTGGTGTGCACTTTGGTACACTTTATGTACACTTGTTTGCACTACACTAGTTTTATACTTTTGCTATTTTTATATATTGTTAGGTAAGAATAACACTATGAACACTATGGCTACTATATACTATGATATGAACATACTATGAACACTATGAAACTATGGCTACTATGAGTTAACTATGAAAATACTATGACTGCTATGAACACTATAAGTACTATGGTGAAATCCTTGATTTGCTGATTGGCACCTCAGCAAATCAGAAAGTCAAGGAATACTTGAGGAGTTGTTCCCCAACTCTCTACTATTTGAGTTCCCACATTCAAAGCTGAAGATGTCCCACATCCTGCACTGTTTGTAGGACAAGAAGCTCTACAGACTCAGAGTAATTGGGTGGGGAGGTGAAGAGAGCTGGACTAGCTATCCGAAAACAAAGAAGACCAACGCGAAAGTGTCCATGGCGACGTTCCTCAATACTGTGCTGGGAGCAGTTAAGGAAATCACTGGAGAAAAGATGAATAGGTCAGTTGCTTCCTTTGTCCATCAACATATAACTAACATCAAGCGATTAGGAGATGGCACACACATGGCACCAAAAAAATCTTTGGGGGGTCATTTCTCCAATGGAAGCCAGACTTTGTTCTCAGTCCTGATACTGATGCTGAATTGGATTGGAGAGATGTCCTTGTCTTCAGAGAGATGAAACACAAGAAAAGCTGCGAGACCTTGAAGTCGTTTTTCACAGAGATCGCAAGGAAAATGGGTGTGCTCCTATATGCCCAAGACGGAAGGCATGCCACTCCTTCCCTTTGAATACTAGGGTCCAGTGTCAGTTTAATGTTTTTCAATCAGGAAGGCTCATTCAAGACAGATTGTATCAACATCCACACTGATCCAAAGATATTCATACACATCATACTGGGTCCATTCCGGGTACACAGTGAGAGCGCACCATGCCTGAACAATGAAGCAATACCCACCCAATCTAGGCATTACCATAGTGTCAATGTGGACCTTGTGAAACAGTCCGCCGACAACTGGAACGGTCAGTGGAATGTGCAGCTTTTGCGTCTGGCAGATCTGGCATTCGTGACAAGTCCGGATGTACCATTTGATGTCGTCCACCAACATGGGCCACCAGAAGTGGAGCAGGAGGCATGTGTGAACTGAAAAGACACCTTTGTGTCTGAGGCTGTCGTGAGCCTCCTGAATGAGTCCATATTGATGCTCAACTGGAACCACAAGCTGATGACGACCATGTGGTTCAAGGTAGTATAGTGAGCTGTTGAGCAGGAAGAAGTGCATGGCGGAATTGATGAAGGAGGTGTAGTCGGAATCGGAAAGGTCTGGAGGTCAAACATGCTCTTTGAGGAATTCCTGGATGCACACAATTCGGGCTTCTTTTGCGAGTGCTTTGGGTGAGCAAGGGAGCTGTGGATCCTCATGAGCACTGCCAGGATTGTTGGAGAGGAGGACAGAAGCGGTGGGTGGTGGGTGCGAAGTTGTCTGAAGCTGTCTGGAGATGTTAGGGGTACCACTGGGTAGAGGGAGACAGTCATTGAGCAAGGAAACAGAGAATGAGTATGTATTGTCTAGCCAATTGTTGAAATCGTCTTCTTCAGGTGGATTGTCTTCGGATGGTGGACAACAAGACAGTCCGTCCATCCCAGTGTGTTGAGTGGCAGGGATATGGACGAGGCAGAAGGTGAAGAGCAGAACACCTGCAATCCACTGATTGATAGTCACATTCGGCTGCAGATCTGGGTTGTTAATCATGCCCTGGACGTACTTGGCATCCATTTCCACTGTGAAGTTAGTGACACCAAAAATGAAGATGCAGATGGCACATAAGGCCTGAAACAGTCCGTACAATTCGAGCTTTGCCTGGGAGTACTGACTCTTCACTTTTGTGAGCTTATAGACCCGAAACGATTCAGATACCTCTTTCTGTCATCCCCTTCCTGGGACAGGATGAATCTGACCACGATCACGGATGTATTGATGGCTAAGATCACCTTGCACCCAGATTCATAATCCAAGTGCCAAAGTGCTGGGGAATGACAGATTTCATCCTTTAGACGTTGCATTGCCAATTGCTGACTTCCACCCATTCGAAGGAGATACCTTTCCTGGTTAGATCAACCAAGGGACGAGCAATGGATGCAAAGTCTCAAATGAAGATACAAAGAATGCCACACAAACCTAAGAATCCATGTGCTTGTGTGAGATTCTGGCACTTGGACCAGTCATGGATCTTTTGGACCTTGTTCTCATGATGGATGTGTCCTTCAAAGGTGCATTTGTGACTGACAATAGTGGCATCTGACACAGCAAGAAT
>JBBPMW010000124.1:0-28684 GCA_038090535.1 Tylopilus alboater | reverse complement strand
AATTGGATCAGTCATCTTTCAAGCAAGGATCGTTATCTGCACAAAATCTCGCTCGATGTGGTATGTTCCGCGAATCACTCGCTCGTTCGAGTCGTTGTTGATATGTGGTAGGCAAAGTATATCCAAACGCTCGTACAAACGTCTCCGTCGCTTGGATTCCCGCTGATTCTCCAGTTGACCGGCGTCAATGGTAGTGGGCAGTTCGACAGATTGACGCGGACGAAGACGATCGAGTCGATACTAACGGTCATGGACGCCGCCGGCATCAAGAGCTACGTCATTTCCTTACTTGAGCAAGTGAATTCGCCAAAGGGTATGGAAGAGTACAGTATTCTCTCTCTCTGGCGCGCTCACAAGGGGCTGAGATGCAGAGCAATAGGGAGCCTTCCGCGATCGATTCCCGGAGAACATGGATCGCAGACCAATTCGCAGCGCTCGTTCGCAATGGTTCGATCCCAAAAAGTGACGAATGGATACAAATCGTGCTCGATTTTTACATCGTCAATGGACTTTTCGTCATTTGCAAAAAGTCTGAGAACAATCCCATTCACGCGGTCCGTCGGAATCCATGTTTCTCTGATGTGTGGTTACGCTGACGACGACGGGCTAGTGGTGTGCACTCCCTTCGCCTCCTTTCACGGAGGCTGCTCAAAAACATTGTCGCGAGAGATTGCTTAGCTGTCTTGGTGTTCTCACCGCTCACCTGACTGTCATCAAGCAAGGTCTGTCCACCTTTCGACTGCAATGCACGATCTTATTCGCACGTGGCAGGTGAACACACGCGTAAGGAGACCGGGGTTGCATCCGACGGAGAGTTCTGGACATCCAAAACGCTTGCTACGATTGCTCTGTTAGACAAGGACGCCAAACACATCAAGCCACTAATAGACATTGACGAGGAAGTCCAAGCTTCCCTCTCCAAGACAGAGAAAGTAATCGGCCAACTGAGAAAGGTACAGCGTGCTTCATCCTTCTATTCCTTCGGGATTTGAACACCTGTCACGTTAGACGAACGACGACAAGCGGGAGGTCGCAAGAGGGTTTGAGTTAATCCTCTCCTCGTTCCTGCTTCAATGCCGCTGTGGTGAGGCTGACGGCTTGGAGAACCTCGAAGTCCGTGTCATTCCATTACCATCATTCCTTAGCTCATCAACACGTACCCCCGCCAGGCTATCCTCGAAGCGACTTCCAAAATGTTCTCAAGCGAGAAAACGCCGAAGAAGTCAAAGAAGTCGAAATCCCAGCCCACGCCGTCTTCAGAGGACGAACCGTCGCCAATAGACGTCCTCGTGGACGCGATCATCGGCTTTTTAGAAAATGCGAGCGCGTTCACGCGGTCGGTTGCCAATGAATCGTTTTCGCGCGTCACGAGTGCCGTACAAGGGAGCACCGTGGATCTGATTCTTAGCGTGAGTGATTGTCTTCTGTTTTACTTCCCGAATGGTTTTCGTGACGTGAATCCGTTAGCAATTGGAACGACGGGATCCAAGCGAATTGGTCGATGAAGACGAGGAAATGAGTAGTGGTGATGGCGATGATGAAGGGAGTAACGAAGAGGACGAGGACGAAGAGAGAGTGAGAGTTTGGGAGAAGTGGAATCGGGGGAGAGCGACTCTGAAGGAGACGACGAAGCTGCGGACGAGGTACGCAAGAAAATAAAGGACGCACTGAAAGCGAGCGGGGTGGACGTCGAGGAAGACGATTCGGAAGAGGACTCTGACGAAGAGCTCATGGACGACGAGCAGATGATGGCTCTCGACGACACTCTTGCGGATATTTTCCGTACCAGGATGAACGAACGAACATCCAAAAAAGGTCGGTTGACTCTTTCTCTCGAGGTGCTTTTTGGATGCTCAAGCGATATCAAGGGATCGACGCCCAACGAGAAGCAACGCACTTCAAAAACAGAGTCCTCGATCTCGTGGACATCTTTGTCAAGCGGGAGCCTCAGAGTCCGCTCAACGTTCGACTCGTCCTACCACTGGTCGAACTCGCGACCAAGAGCAGCACGGACGAACGCCAACTGTCCGACAAGGCGAGCGGCATCCTCAAAAGTCGACTCGTCAAATCAAGGGACTTGCCCACGACCGCGCTGCGTGACGAGGTCGAGCCGGTGCTCCGAGAGGTGCATCGGCGAGCGCAGAGGTCGCATGCGTCCAATGCGCTGGGCGTGCTCAGCCAAGCCAGTCTCTACCTGTGCAGGATACTGGTATCCCTGAACGAGGAAGACGCGGCCGTCGCTGTCTACCAAGAATCGTGGGACGACTACATGTCGCGCAAGGCGTCGCAGCTCGCGTTCAGCTTCTTCCAAGATTGGGCGCGCCGTTTCCTGGCGATGGGATGGAAGCTGCGAGATCATGTCTTGGCATCTTCTTTCAAGGCGGTCAATTTGTACCGGCGATGTCAAGTGTTCCAGCTTCTGCAAATCATATTGAACCAACCAGACAAGGTGCGCATGCCTTGCTTGTCGGAGCACGATCGACGATTACTCACTCTCCGCAGGGGGAGGAGCCAGCGACGATCGCGACGTTCCACAAGGCGTTGCAAAAGACCATACTTGACCTGATCACTCTTTCCATCGACGACGAGCGCGGCCTTTTGGCGAATCAAGTAAAGGACCTTTTAAAGCTCGTTCTATCCTGCATCCGTCAGACGCGCAAGGCCACCGAGTCGTCGACCGTCCAAGTTTGGGACCCAGAAGCGTGGAAGGCGCTTCATGACCGATTGTCCTCGAGCAACCGTTCCAAATCGTCGTCTTCGGTACTGAACATGTGCCATCAGGTGGAGTCCACTGCCGCCCAGTGCAAGCAGGCAGTTGGGGGGAAACGCAAGGCCGAGTCGGACGAGGCAGCCGAGACTGACCCGTCGAAAAAGTTCAATCGGAAGAAACAAAAGAAAAGTAAACCATAGTATGCAATTCGATGCAAATTTAATTCTTCGTACATCGTTGTAGGGGTGCATGGACGAGCCCAGGCATTCAGGCACTAAATGAGGCCTCCTGTCCGGGCATGTGTATAATCTATGCTGCTTTATGTAACACAAGTTACGCTTGTGGGGACGATGTAATCCTCGTGCGAAGTGCCTGGAGCGCAGTAAGATCGCGCTTTGTGAGACATTGCTCAACAAGTTGGGCGCATCGTCGTGCTCTGGAAAGCGAACGCTTAAACCAAAGTGGAGGCGTTGAGTACCATTCGTGACTCACCTGTTCACCCTGCTGCGGGACTCGATGGCGGTCCTACATGATTCGGAACGTTCTGTGGCTACAGTGAGAATGTCCTCTGGAATGCCAGCAAGGCGGGCACATTCTACCCCAAAGGACTCTTCGGCAAGGCCATCGGTCAACCGGTAGAGGAACGTTACGTCTCTTCTACCATCAATGCGGCTATCCGTCGTGTATCCCATGTGCAGGTTTTGCACGTCATCCGGGAACCGCCGTTCCAAATCAATGGCCACGAGGGGATAATGCGTAATGAACAACGTCTTGCACTTGACGTTTTCCACGAGATGTTGAAGGACCGCATCCGCGATTGCCATCTACGATCGAATTAGCGACCTCGGTGTTGTAAGCAGGGGTCGGGGGAAACGCACTCCGTCCGCAGTTGATGTGCCTCTTCCAAGCTCGTCCAGAATCACGAGGCTCTTCGAGGTCGCTGTCTTGAGAATATCATTCGTCTCTGCCATTTCAACCATGAACGTTGAGCGGCCGCGCGCCAATTCATCAGACGCTATTTTGGACATCAATCAATGAATTGAAATGGAAGTAATGGAAGCCTACCGCCCATCCGAGTGATAATTCCATCACACATTCCAATCCTTGCGGCCCTCGCAGGAACGAACGACCCAATTTGAGCCATGATAGCAATCAAGGCGACCATCCGGACTGCAGAGCTTTTACCTCCCATATTCGGACCGGTTATGACGACACTGCGGGCGGACTCCCCACCCATTGACAGAGAATTGGGGACGAATGGGTCTGGCCTCAGTGCTTCAACCATCGGATGACGGCCATCTATGATGTCGAGAACGTCTTCGTCTGTGAGCTCAGGTCGTACGTAACCATCTTGCAAAGCAATGTGGGCAAGGCTGAGCAGACAATCCGCGACTGCAAGTTTGTTGATGGCATCTCGTAGCAAGGAGTAGTGCGATTGGGCGATTTCATCCAGAAAGGCGCTATACGCTTTGTTCGCTTCCGCGGCGAGCGTCTCCTTATATCTGGCCCGCTCTTGGATTAGTTTTTTGACTTCAGGAGTGTGATATCGTCTGCAGTGCCTTGTACTAGAATAGACCATGATAAGGACATGGTTGGTCTCTACATGGGCGTTTACCTTGATACCAAATCCCAGCTTACTGGAGGATCTCTGTTTTCGGACTTCTTGAGTTCCACCAGAAACTAGGTGATATTAGGCGCCTGCATCAGTCGTGAGACATGCAACGTACTTCGATTCCCAGCACACTGGTCCATTGGAGGGACGGCATTCTAAGAATTTTGCGGACTGCGTTGGGATCAATGTCTGAATTACACCAAGCAGAGAAGACACCATACTTCGTTTCAGTTCCTCTTCCAGCTCGGTTTCGACAGTTCGAATCATCTAGGCGGCTCAGGAAGCAACGTGCGAACGAGTGACAGATAACTGAATACTCACTAATGCGAGTTCTGTGAGCTCCGGGAATCGCTGCGTATCTCTCCATAAAGACTCTTTCTTCCCTTCATTAGCACTCTTGAGCGAAATGGCGCCGAGATACTCCCGGACCGGGGACTTGAGTTTCGGTAAAGAAAGAACTATCTCATTCAACAAATTGGAGCGGAAGTCCCCCAGTGAACCTTCGTCGAAGCCATCGAACGCCGTGGCAACTCTGTTTAGCGCAGGCAGCAAAATCGCAAGTTCTTGAGGGGAACACTACGACAATATTTAGACCGGTTGATCAAGGATCGAGAGTGTAAAAAATCTGACTTGGCTATAATGAATCCGACACAACCCCTTGGCAAGGTCCGGTAGCTTCTTCAGGGCTTGTCGAAGGGCAACAAGTTTATCCGATGGACTAGTAATCATTTCCTCTATGGCATCTATCCTATCTTGGAGCAGCCTAGAGTTTGCACGTGTTATTCCAATAGAGCAAATACGATTTGAAGACTAACCGCTTGTTGGTGAGTGGCTGGCCGACCCAACTCTTCAACAACCTTGCACCAAATTTGGTGGTTGTGCGATCGAGCACCCAAATTAGAGACCCTTTCGTGGTATAGTCCGTCTGGTTTTGGTATACTTCCCTACGAAAGCCAGTTAAACTTGATCCTAGCGGTGGTTAAGGGACGAACAAATTCGCTAGTGTAGTAGCATTCAGAAGCATGTGTGTTCTATTCGCGAATTTCGTGAAAAATCTAGCGCCCAGGAAAGCGTCTGCAATGCGAAACGACGATAGGTAGTGGATGGTACGTGACAAAGCAACTACAACCTGTTGGGGGAGAGTCGCGATGACTCCAAGTATGCCATCTGCGACAATCACTAACGAGTCTTCTCCACCGACGCGAGACATAACTCACCCATTGAAAGGTCTTGAGAATTGGCTTTAGTCCTATCAGAATAAAATTCCGTCACAAAGTCAAAGGCCGCAGAGAATTCCATCCCGTTTTTGCAGCGCTCAATTCGTATCTTCTGTCCGCTGTGAATAGACCTGGACGGACAAAATTAGCCTTGTAAGGGTGGATAATTGAAAGATTGACCCAGCAAAATGGCGCAGGACCTTCTCGGTGAGCTTACTCAGACCCTGTTCAGGAAGCAGTAGCTCGGCTGGTCGAGTGTGCACAAGCCGGGTCTAAATCTCTGTGAGCACGATCAAAGTGTAAAAACATGCTGGACTAACCTCAAGCTCGGAACGCATGATGGTGTCTGGCCCGTTCCGCGTGAAAGGAAAGAAAATTAAATGTACCAGAACTTACCGTCAAATTCGTCCCAAACGACATCTCCCGTGCTGGGTGTGATAGCAATCATGCTTATCGATACATGGTCCTCTGGAGCACCGCCGCTTGCAGGGACTTCCGTAAAGCAAACGAGAGTCGGAGCCGCATGCTTGTCCAGATCATCAACGGATTCGAGTTCATCAACATATCTGTGAATATTTGTCACCAC
Source organism: Tylopilus alboater (assembly GCA_038090535.1). Lineage (NCBI taxonomy): Eukaryota > Fungi > Basidiomycota > Agaricomycetes > Boletales > Boletaceae > Tylopilus > Tylopilus alboater. The sequence goes on along the minus strand of JBBPMW010000124.1, from coordinate 22,559 downwards.
ACGGACAAGCGAATGCTCCACATCGCCTTACGTCGTGGCCGTGTACAGATGAGTTAGCTTTCGTTCGAAGAGCGCGTTCCTAGTTTCACTGGCTTTTTTGAGTGCTGCGGTCTCCATCTGTTCGACAATTCCGACTTTGTATCCTTGCGAGAGAAGCCTGATCCTGTGTAAGGCTGGTTGAGAGCGAAGTATCGAGGACTGACTTTTTAAGATGTACATCACGACGGTGGACTGGGATTGAGGCGGTTAGCAGATTGCGGCGGCGGTATGCCACGACGCCTAGTTCCTGGCTGGCGATCTGACGACGAGAATAAACAGGGCTGTTAGTGCAAAGTGCGAGAATATCACACCGAGGCACTCTCTTCGTAGAAGTAGTATTTATATCCCAGTTCGATCATCAAAACCACACCCGAGTTATCCTTGATGAACTTCAGCGACTAGGATTGAACAAGAACATGATTAAAAGTAACACGCGAGCAGGTAGCCAAGCTTGCCTGCAATTCGGCGGGTGTGTATGGCTGTCCGCTGGGCCCAAGCTTTTCCGACGTGCCCCTACCTTTCGCGGAAGATGTGAGCCGTGTTTTAACCTTTACTTTGTTCGGCTTGTGAGAGAATATTTCCTTGAGGTTCTTGAACGCTTCGTCCGAGACGTCGGACTCGCCAGCATCATCTTGATCCTGGAGAGACTCGCCCTCGGACGACTGAGCTCCCTGGTCTTTGTGATGTTTTCGACGTGCAAAGTCGCTGTTCCCTGCGAGGAGTACGCGCTTGAATTCCTCGTGACGTTTCTTCTTGTCGTCTTCATCTCCCGCGATGGGTTTCTCGTTGCAAGGTTTTCGCGTGCTGTCAAAACGCCACTGATCAGCGACGGAATTTCCCTTTGCGACCTTCAACTTCTTGATCGGTGGTTGTCCGTCGACTTCGGGATCCTCAAGGGTCAAATCGATGGAGGTCTGCACAGGCACGTGCTGCGCGAAAAAGGAGGAAATCCGGGGTTGTTTGTCCGTACCAGAAGGCCCGCTAACCGTCTTCCGTTTCATTAGCAGCGATAGATGTTCGAGGTTCAAATTGAGCCTGAACCCTTACACGTGACGTCACATTAGTTGCTCACGTGCTCACTATAACTTTTTTCGGCGTTCGCGTCTCCAGCAAAGTTCAAGTGCCAACTTCATGTCCTGCCGCAGTGTGTTCTGCTGGGTTCGGCCAAACCTCGTCTCTCGGACATCTACTCGAATTGCTCGGACGCCTGCACTAGCATCCGCCTTTCGAAACTATGCGGCCACATCTCAAGAAGACCCGGTAGTTTCGGAAACTAACCGTAGGTTGCTAGTTGATCCAATGGCCTTGACTCAAGTCCATCCCCTAAGGTGCCGAGAAAACGCTGAAGCGCTTCTGGAAGACTGTTGGTATTGAAACTAGGACGGGTGGGATTGCAATTACGCTGGACAAGCGTCCGTTGAAGACGCCATCTGGGCATACCCTGTTGTTGCCGGAGAACAAGCGTTTGGTGGCCACGCTCATCGCGAACGAATGGGAAAACCAAGAAACGCTGTTGAAACCACATGCACTGCCAATGGTAGGTGATCTCGTTTAGTGCTAGATTACGCGTCGCAAACTTTTTAGACGTCCGTCGCATCCAGAGCTATCGACACACTGCGTGACGAGGAAACGCGCTCAGACGTTCGGGAGGCACTGCTAAACTACCTAGACACAGACACTATTTGGTACGCTAATACACGATGGATTAGATGGTACTTACAAGCATGCTCAGTTTTCACCACGACGATCCCGAGCCTCTTGTCAAGCTGCAGAAAGAGCACTGGGACCCACTTCTAGAGTGGGCCAGGAGTACCTTTGATATCGAAATACATGTTCACCGATCCGTTTTATTTCACTCGCAACCCGAGCGAACGCGACAGATTCTTAATGATGTCTTGGCGCAGATGGACCCTTGGGAGATGGCAGGTGCGTCATGTGCTACGGGTGCTGGACTAGCAAACTAAGCATGCTTTCCTCCGCAGCCGTGGAGCGGGCCACCTATGTCACAAAGTCGTTTCTCATTGCCTTGGCCCTCGTCAAGCGCCGTTTGACCGCAGAACAGGCGGCTCTGGCGGCTCAAGTCGAGGTGGCAAGTCAGATAGAGAGATGGGGGGAAGTTGAAGATTGTGCGTCCAACTTTCTTGTCGGGGCTTGAAGCTCGCCTGTGTCCCTGACGTTACAACCTGAATTGACCAATCCCTTCACACAGCTCATGATGTAGATTATCATGATGTCCGTCGGCAGTTAGGAAGTGCCGCTTGCTTGATCACCAATACGCCCTAAAATGCGATCATCATTATTCGGCTACGATGTTAACACGTTTCGCATGCTATCAGCCACCCCCACCTCATTGTGACACCGTCCTTTGTTGTCCTTGACTTTCTATGTCAGGTTGGACTCCAAACACTGGAGCCGATGAGGACGTATCATCGATGCGTGTAAATATCTTCATTGATATCAAACCTTACTGTAGATGTCACCTTGTGCCCAGAGGTTTCCTCGTATACTCCAAGTACATTCCCGCCTTCATTCCGGATCTCCTCTGACAGCCTTCGCAGGCCTGACTGAACTAACTGGAGAACTCTGCATAATTGTATCAGGGTCTACACTGCCTTGTGCGAAAGACATTTGGACATCAATATAGATGTGACAACTGGTCGTGCAGATCTCCACAACGAAGATATGGTTGTGTTTTCCCCTTTCCTTCTTGTTTTCGGTAGTTCAGGCCTCAGAGCACTTCCGTGAAGCGCCACTTCTAGAATCCACCTCGTCACTGACTCAACTGCCCAATGCTGACCCCCGCCGATAAACCAGAGGGACGCACGCAGTTGAGCATTGGATTTCGACGAAAAGGCATGTATTAGCTATATTGGTAATCTCCCACTGACTCCCAGTCCCCAGCCGCCGTCAGCTCTAAAAGCGCGTTTGCATGAATCTCATGGATATTCTAGCCCCGCTTGAGGGTGTCACTGTGAAAGTGTGTCCATTGAATTGCATTGGGAACCGCCGGGAACGGATGAGACAATGCGACTTCTCAGGAATGACAGCTAAATCGAATGATAACTCGAGATCTTGTTGAGGGGGGTTTTATAGACCACATAGGGGTTACAGGGTGAGTGCCTGTGATCATGATGCAGTGTTTAACCCAATGACGAGACAAACCGGGGTTGGAGGATACCTTGATGCTGTGTTTCTCGTCCCCCACGCACCGCGAGAATTCAGCCTTGGAGTCGTTGAGCGGAAGCCGTCCCCCAAGAGAAGGTGCCAGATTTCGATTAAGCGCACCCTCTGTTGAAATACTGGAGTCTTTGACAGAATCACCATGACCCCGCGCCATAATCCGGATGAATTCACGACGAATGATGACCATGATGATGGTCAGGCGTTTTTTCTATAGTAGCATGTCCGGTTCCGATCCACAAGAAAGTTCTGTCACCACCAAGACCTACGCTCACATGGTGTCATGGTCGATTGCTTGACAGTGATTTGCAGAACGTCCTGCAATGCACTGGAACAGTTCTGCAGACGAGCGGAGTGCGAATCTCTAGTCATGGAATCTGCTTCCACACTCCCTGATTGCGGCAACGCCATGTACACCAGTTGTTATTGCGAAGAGAACATTTATTGGCTTATAAAACGTTTTCTTGGTCCATCGGGAGCTTATCAGCAGTGGGATGTTTTTGCTGTATTTATCTCCAATGCGCCAAGAACGGTGACTGATATGAACGACCATTCATATGTGACACAGGATTCTCAATTTTTTCACGCAGGTGGTATTGTGCAATCAGCGGGTGGCATCGTCCAGAGATGCAGAGGTAATATGGGATTATCACGTCGTCTTGGCGCTGCGCGAGCGCAGGCAAACGCACTACGGATCGCAGAGTTGTTGGCGGGATACTTGGATCTATGATCTCGACACCTGTCTCCCCATCCCATGTCACTGGAATGGTACGTAAGATATGGTCCCGTGTCCCTTTCGCGAGTTCATTCCGGATCCTGTCTAGTATATGTTGGCCAGACCTTCCCACTGGGCACTGACACACCGTCGCAGTATCAGAGGTACGGATAATTCGAACAAGGTTACCTTTGCATCTCGGTAGTAAACTCAATATTTGGTCAGCCACTTTAGGGTGATCCCTGGCGACGTGTATCTCAATAACTTGGCGTCGGACAGATCTCACATGGTAAGCCGATTTGAACCCCCTATTCCACGGGCATGGACTGTCCTCCTCGTGATCACTAATATCGGTAAAGCTTCAAGTTTTCCCGACGAACACACACGAAGAACCCCGGTATCTTTCCGAGCCACCGCCTTACCCTGTTATCTGTGGGCCAGAGGCAGAGAAGCACGGAATTAGGAATAATCTTATGACTCATTTCGTTTCGATGACTGGAGAAGAACAAGGTTTTGGAACCGTGATGGATTTCGATGCGTTTACAACGTGGTGCCATTCCCTCTCAGGAGCCAGTGAATGACTGGCGTGACTGTCACACATGTAGTTGTCACGTGTCCATGAGCGCGAATCTTTTCGTTTGACACTTGACCAAAGTTTTGAGCATCGAGTGACGCCGAGTGGCGAGAAACATCAAGTCGTGTGTCGAGCATCTTGTCATGAATTCCGCTTCTTCTTCTTCTTCTTGCATCGATTTGAACGGCCACACTCCAACTAATGGCTCGACAACAACCATCTCCCATCAATCTGACCCCACCTATGGCGATGATGCAAACATCTCGGTTGCATCTCCAGTCCTTGTATCTAACGGATATTCCCAGTGAGTATCCTATTTCTGTCCATGTCTCGACCACCGATCAACTCGGTGCCACTTCAGTCCACCGTACCAATTGCACAATGAAGAAATCGTAAACCACTTGTATCATGCAGGCTTTCAGACCGGCGTGGGTACCCACCTCTTCGTCCAGAGTGACTGCTGACCTCACATGACGTTAGAATTATGCAGATACGATCCTTGTAAGCAAATCACTCCCTAGGGCCTTCCAACTGACCCTGAACTGAAGCTAGCACGTTCATCAAAATTCCTATCGCCTTCATGCGATAATTTTGTCTCGTTCTCCATATCTTGCACACTTAATGTCCACGTCTCCACAAACAGGAGGGCAGCGTGTAATATACGTGCAGCTTGATCATGAACCCGAGGTCACGCACGAGGTACGTCTTCTGCGTACATTGGTCACGTCTCCCTTCATTTCCGCCTCGTGTGCGGCCAGCGGTTGTTGAGTAGAAGTTGACCGTGTCTGCAAACATTTGTCATTTGAAAATCGGCTATTGCTACTCTTATTATTGCAACCGCCACCTCGGAGGCCGTATTGAACGGAGCCTTTATTCACTGCCATTAACTTTAAAACTGATTTATTGCATTTTATGTACAGGGTTTCGCCATAGGTATTGCTTTGATACGTCAGCATTCTCAGATCGTTGACAACCAGCTTCTTTTAGCGCTGGGATACCTTTATTCTTCCGTTTCCATCAACCTAATTCGGCCCGAGAATGCACGAGGCGTTCTCGCGGCTGGGTGTTTGCTTGGTGGAATGGAGGATTTGTGCGGATATGCGTATGCAGCCTGCAGGCAATCCATCAGTGTGGAAACGATCACCGAATGGCTCGACTTCATTGACAGCATCCCGGTATCACCGGACGGGTTACTCGCCCCCCAACCACCTCTGACATCTGTGTTTGGAGAATACGCCCGCAGATTACGAGAAGATATCTTCCATTTTCTCGTGGTTACACTTCCCAACACCTTGGAAATATACTCATCCACAGGACCCGAATCTGGCTCGTCACAGGGGCACCCTGGCCGCGATACCTTATTGCAGATATTTTCTCTCGTACCCTTCGACATGTTCAAGGCGGCTGTGGAATCGCCTACGTTCCAAATCGGTGCGTGTTTGTGGTGCTCGCGGTCGTCTACACGGCTTCTTCATTCATTATTATCACAGGTTCCGATCAATGCCGCTTTAAGTTTGCGAAGGATGCTATAGAACTGAGGAAAGGAGGTATTGCGCGGGGGCATGGTTCGGAGGAGACGGTGGTGCTTGCATTTGGTGGAGGTCACATGAGGGGGAGTGCAGTTCACGTCACTCGAAAAATGCGCAAGCGGCCACTCTGGAAGGTAAACTCATGAACCGACAGTGACTGGCTTTTCTGGCAATACTTATTACGTGAAGTCACTGGTTGCTTTTTTGGCCCTCATTTTACATACTTGTTGCAATGATAACTTTCAGAGAGCGCCGTGAATAGGCCTCAATGGAAGACCATGCAACTTGGAAAACAAGCAACTTCACTCGCCATTTAATCGTTCTACTCTGGCGCTGTCTTGCACCCCAGATCGGAAAGCTCTCGGGAAGTACTACTTAACCTTTAGCTGTGCTATTTGACATTTGATCGGCTAGTCGAAACCGAGCCAGACGACGTGCAGCACGCAAGGGTGCTGATACCACTATACCGGATGCTTTTGAGTAGATCGGTCCATCCCAGATGGGCCTTGAAGCACGCCACGATCGATCAGGTACCTTCTGCCCACCAGCACTCCTCGACGTCACGAGAGCAGCGCTCGAGGACCGGAAACATGAACCACAACTCAGCCAATATATTTTTTTCCGTATATGAGGGCATGCATTTTTCATGGTGTTAGACTCAACAGCCCCCCCTCACAATGTCTCGCTTCGAGTTCGAGATTTACTTCTCTGGCAAAGACGACCCCCGTGACGGTTGCATCGTCATCGGGGAAGACGAAAGCCCAGTCTTCTTCGAGTTCGAGACTGCCTTCTTGTCCCCACACACGACGCGTACGACGGTACGTATGTTGTCCAGGACGTGCAGGACGTCGCGCTGACCGCGCGCCGCTCGCTCCAGGTTTACAGCGACCGACATCCCGTCGCCGCGCTCGACTGGGATACGAACGGCGACAGCCTCGGTATCGCCACCATCGGTGACAGAGAGTTCCCGATGGAACAATTCGTCCTCCCTGGTTCCTCCCCCACGTAAATGCCCAAGCTACAGCCCGCGAGGCAGCGCTGACCCGTTCATTCCATTCAGCGCCCGCCGCTTCCAGGCAGCCGATGGCAGGTTCTATGAATGGCGGCGCTCTTATCGCGATCCGAAGTCATACGAGGTACCGTCGTTTACGGTTACCCCTCGCGGGGGTGTGTATTCCTCACCGTTCTGTCCAGTTGTATCCGGGCCCCAACAGCCCACCCATTGCTGTGTATCGTCATTTCCCCCAAGCGACGCCGATTGGCCCCTCCCATGGTACCCTGGAGTACAACTTCACTGATGGGTTATTTTTGCTCGAAGTGCTTCTCGCGCTTAATATCAACCGCTGGCTGGATTGGAATACGGAGTGATCTAAGATCGACGAGGAATGCGATAATACCACTTATTTATATCCCATAGGTTGTACGAGTACGGGTATAGCAAGGACGACAGGTGTAAATGCGAATAGCGATCAAGCAAACGAATGCAAATTAAAAACCATGGCGAGAAAACGTCCACACATAAATCCAGCAATCAAGAATTTCTGATAGCGCCGAGCATATGTTCCAATCTTTCTTCGACAGTCCATTGCGAATCGGTGTCAGAGTGGAAAGAACTCGCAGTGGAGTGGGCAGGAGGTTGATTAAGAATAAAGTTGAACGACCCGGCGTCCATCCCCTGAGAAAGGCTTTCTATAAGGCGACCGATCTGTGCGGAAGGGCTATAAAAAATCTAGTCACGGGACGTTAGTTTGCAGCGCAATCTTGGCAAAGGTAGGAACTTACCTTCGTTTCAGGGCGGTACTTGCTCTGAGAGGACCTTTTGGGGGAATTGATCGAAGAACTGCTGCCTTTTGATGTCGACCTGGCGTGTTCCTTGACGAGTAATTGTACACCGTCACCGTTCTCTCGCGTTGAATGATCCGATCCCATGCTAGTCCTGCCAGGGTACCAAGAATCGATATCATCGTCCCTCAAACCATTGACGATCTGCCTAGAAACAAGAGTAAATGGAGAGGTAACCCAACACATACGTGGACTTACCAGATAGTTTCGCCATTAGCCATTTCGATCACCTCGACTGCGGGACCCTCCTGAACGGTCGTACCATCGGGATCGCGCCCCGTTCCCGCGTCGTCAACTACGGTACTTGTGTGTTTGCTCTCACCAGAGTACATATCATAGCTAATCAAATAAAGATTGAGACACGGTTTAATGGGGAAGATAGTACCCACAGTGAATCATACGCGGAATTTTGTTTCTCAGCTGCAGCATCCGAGGCAGGCGCTCGAAGCAGCGCCTCGGCCTTCGCGCCAATAGAGGTTATCAATCCAGGCACCGGAGGCGATCTCTCACTGGAGAAACGGCGGCCACCGTTACCTTTCGGAGGTGGCGGCGTCGGTGCCCGGTCATGTACAGAGCGAGCTGATTGAGCAGAAGTCGCGCTACCCGAACGGCGGTGTCGTCGCATTATTGCTTTGCGGTTCACCTGACTCAGGTCCACCTTGGAACTTCGAAACTCCGAGGGGAAGATGAGTGTCCGTCGGATGACGGCAGCGTTCTCAGGAATCTGACCGTTCTGGCGGATTTGACCAGGCTCGCCCGCCTTGCGCACAGATGGATTTCTCACAGCTTTGTCATCTGTGCCACCCCGGGATGCATCGTCATCATTTGAGTGCGCGGGTAGCGCTGGGCGATTCCGGTCCAAGATATTAGAAGGCTGTGTGTTGGGGATAAGAGGCGTATTGTTGGTTGTGGAGGATCCTCCGGACCATACCCAACCCGCCGTCGCCCGAGAAACGGAGGTAGAGCGGGTGAGCAAGTCATTCAGAGCGGCCTGATCGAGTCCAATTTTTGATGCCGCTTCAAAGAGTTGTTTCACTGCAGCGGAGTCGACATTATTAGCGAGAACGGCCGAGGCGTCGAGACTCGGACGAGTACTTGCATCACCCGATGGCGCATTTGTGGCTGTCGCAGGACTAGAAGATGCGACGTTCCCCCGGGCGTGTCCTTGATGCGACGACGCTGTAGGCGAAGATGTAGTCGGCGAACTTCGAGAATGCATGCTGGATTGACTATCCCCCGCGCTGTCCATCATACGGGGTTTTCGGAAACGTGCTATCAATCCTTTGAACCCTGGGGCGGCCGGCGCAGGAGGGCTGGTAATTGGGGTCTTAAGCTTGGCCAGGTCGGTTGAGCTGCCGGGCCCGAATCTTGGTAACGGAAGGGTCGGCCGGCGACTAAGACCTTGTGAAGCAGGCTGTGGCTGAATATCGGCAGGGGGAGATGTAGCTTCTTCGCCGTTTGGGGTAGTCGGCTTTACTCTGAGTGTATCTCTAAAGCGTCTCATACGCTGAGTAATACCAAGTGAAGGTTGGGGGGTAACTGGCAGTGGCGAAGTTGGGACAGGTAGTGGGATTGTCTCGACACTGGTAGGGGCTGACAGTAGCCGGGGTTCAGATATCTGGCTTGGATCAATCTTCTTGCGAGACACGGATAGTGTCGATGCGTTCACATCGGCAAACTTTCTTCCAGACGACTTCATGAGGGCAGCAGTAGCTGCATCTGCCTTGCGCTGAACTTCTCTGGCGAGCTCAGTCTGGTCGATGGGCACTGTTCGAGGGTTTCGCATGGACTGCGATCGCTGCGGAGGTTGCCCTGGAGACAACATCGATTCAGTTTGTGGCTGCCGTGCACTCAGAGGAGTAATGCTCTCCGCATCTTGAGGAGATACTGGGGGTAAGATGGCTTCAATAGTAAGTGAAATCGAGGTAGATGAGGAGTCCGATTGAGACATTTGAGGTACGACAAGGTGGTCCGAATCGTCATTCCCAAAGCCCAAAGCACGCGCAAGGTCCCGGTTTCTTCGAGTTGTGGGAGAGATCTCCGGTTCTGTGTTGTCTTCAACTTTGGTCTCTATGTGTGTAACGGGTATGCTATCTACCACCGACTCTAGGAGTGCGCTGGCTTTCGCATTATTATCCAAGGCGGGGGATCGCCGACCAGCGGGACCATTTTGAGTCGGCGTTGGACTCACGACCTACGCAGCATATCAGCGTCTATCATACCGATAGGTAAAAGAACGTACCCGGCCGTTGGTCGAGTAATTTGACTGAGAGGTCGAAGGTCGTCGCCTACGCAACGAATTTGACCTCTCACGAGTGTCAGGAAGGGTAGCTTTGTGGAAGGCAGCTCCAACAAGCTTCTCTTGTATTGCGATGAAGTCGGATTTGGTGAGTCCGGCGTAGCGCCGGATTATTCCCTCAAAATCGCCCTCATCTTGAGAGCTACCAGGTGTTACGGAATCTGACTTGTCGAGGCCGCACCACGTGGGTGGTGTTTGGCCGATAGAACCATTGAAGATATCAAGAGCACCGCCGACCTTCCGACCAGGTTCCCAGGAATGGTAACTCGAACCTATTGATTCTAAGGAGGAGCGAGAAGAGTTCGCAATGGGAGATAAAGAAAGTTGCGAAACGCCGTAAGAATAGTTCGAAGAGGATTTGAAGTGTTGCTTGGATGAACGAGCTGTATTGCTATTGGAGTCGGGAGAAGGGAATGTGGAAGATGCCGCGTTGCGCGTTTGAGTTGGAGTCGAGGATCGAAGGCCACGATTACCAAAAGACAGAGTGGATCCAATGTCGTGGGTGGACAAGCTAGACGGCGCGCGAGAATCTGCAGGATTAACTGAATTGCTCCATTTTGATGCAGACGTTGTTTGGGCGGGGCCGGGAGACTCGGGTGGCACCGGTGAGCGTAGGGACCTTGTAGGAGATTTGGAACGGTCCACGTTAACTTGAAAGTCTGTTTCAGTACTCTGACTCCCACTCCTGCTATGCGTTGATCGACTTTCGGATTTAATGCGAGCCTTTTCGGGGCTCGCAGAACCCCCGACAGTCCACGTGATATTTGAAGGCGTGCTGGGCCGAGGGGAAACAGCCATCGGCTGGAACGCGGGACCCGACAGTGGGGACATTGGTCTGCGTCGGATGAACACGGATGATGTAACCGAGCCTTCCTGCTCAGTGCCACTGGTGCTGTCACGTTGAGTGTCTGGCGTACGTCTTCCGCTATTGCTCCGTGATAAATAGGCGTTTACCGTTGCATTGGTCTGAGGAGAAGTTGGGCGAGGAGTACTCCGGGATGCATCAGAGCCTCGTCTGAGCAGGCCAGATGAGATGGAAGAGTGCGTGTTCTGCCCGTTGGGAGCTGAAATGGGCGACGATGCGCGTGGCGTGGTAGAATGTGAACGGATATCCTCAGTGTCGAAGGAGGATTCGCGCGGCGTCATGGGTCGGGGCATCCCCGGTATGTACCCTGGTAAACGAGGTGTTGGTGAGACTGTACCAGGGCGGCCGTACGGAGTGGGCGATAGCTGTCGAGTATCAGGCTCTATACCAATTTGCCCGTCGGATGATATTGCGGTGCCTGCCTCACAGTCGGAAGATGATCGATGGTGGGTATTCTGATTTGCGAATCACGCGTAAGAAGCGTATAAATGAGCCAAAACTATTATGTCTTACCAAAGTACCTGTTTCTAGCGATTCCTTTGTGTCATTCGCCACACGTGAATGATCAGAGTCGCTGGGTCGAGGAACTGGATGTGCAGTTCTTGGCATGACAATCTCGTCTTCAGGTTCTTCAAACTCCTTAATGACCTGTGCCAACGCAGCAGAAGCTCGTTTCGGAAGGCGAAGGCCACTGCCATGCTCTACGTTAGATTGGGGCAGCAGGTCCTCGTTGGAGGATACGAGAGAGGCTGTGCGCGCAACAGGCGTCTTGTCATTAGGGCTCGAGGGTGGAGATGCAGAACCACCTCCGTCTGGGGTGGTGGGTCGTAGGCTCTCGATAGAGTTCAGAGATGTCTCCTCTCTCAAACTTTGGCTCGACTCAGTGTGAGTAATTGACACTGCACTTCGATGAGTCCTCTGCGAAATTGTGCGAAGATACCCGTAATCTCGAAGGCGTCCTGACGAAAAGAGGTTGTTGCTGTACCGCTTGGTGGATCGGGGCGATGAAGTGATAGAGGACGCAGGGTAGGTAGTGGAAGTGGTGTTGCTCGAGAGATGTGAAGAGCGCTCGGGGATATAGTCGGAGTCTATGGCTGCCTCACTGGTACCGCTTGCATTGGGATCGCCCCGGTTCAAGTGACTGGTTGATGCAGTATGCTTAGAACGAATGCGGCCAAGGGTCTGCAGAATCATATCCTCTTCGGCCTCTGAGACTTGGTTTACCGCCCCCCTCGCTCTCTGTTCGGCGAACTTGAGCTTAAGATCGACTAGGGAGACTGGGTTGCCGGAAGAAGTGCGAAGAAGGGTGAACCGGCGCGCAAGTCTGTGATCGTATTATGAGAGATACCATTGGGACTAAACAGACAAGAGACACACTCTGGAAGGATGAGGGATGTGCGAAAAGCGTCGGCGGAAGGAAGCCCAGGAAAATGCTCGTCTTCAGATGATTGCGGGAAGGAATTGTTGTGAAGAACCAAAGAAGTTCTGCTAGGGTCGGACTTCTTGCTGGAGTGGTGCAGGGTCGGAGGTGTAAGATCAAAAGTAAGAAACAGAATATGAAGAGGTGATACACGCGAATTAGCGAGGAACGTACCGAAGACGGTGCATATGAGCAAGTTGTTTCCCTCGTTTTGAACACGTTGGCTGACACAAACGGAAGGGGAGCGCTGGGTCTGATTAGATCTCGGATTCCGCACGTCTTGGGAGGGGAAATGACAGGCAACGTGTTGAACACGAGTTGAGGTGTTTACGGAACGGTCAGGCAACGAATCGAATTCGCTAGAGACCGCGAGTCTGGAAGACCTGAAACTTTGTGATGGCTTCCAAGCAGACCCAGAGGTGAGATTCTGCTATCAAGCAGTACGCAAGTCGAGATACGAGCAGCGAGCTCGACGTTCCACACGACAGTCGGGGCGCACTTTGCCTGATCGCACCGTTTTGGTTCCGCATGCACGTGGTCTAGCCAGTACAAGTAGTATACTACTACACTTGCTCGTAGGCAGAACGTTCTCTCTCCCCACGGGGGAACATTTATATCATCGCGATTCCTGCTTTTCCGTCCTCATGTCCTGCATTTTTATCTCAGGAGTTCCGGGGATGCCTTGATAACCAGCTAATTCTGAGCCGGAGCCATTGCCACGGCACCAACTACCTCAAACAGACACAATAAGCCTGGGCCCCAAAGTCCGCTGGCTCTTTCAATCTACTGCTTTCGGTTACGCATCAGCATTGAAAGTCCCATGCTCCGTCCTACTCACGCCATTGTCATATCAAGATACCGATGACTTTGATAAACAAGGCCAGAAAGAGGTGAAATTCAAGCACTGGTACAAACGAGCCTTAGATTCGACGGCTCGCAGAATGCAAATGTCAACTGTTCATCAGGTTACATGTATCTCATCCATAGAGAGGAAACCCCCTTGTTTGTTTCGCCTTAGAGCTGCAATCGGCCAAGTGGCGATGGAATGTTATATAGCATGCCTATATTTTTTCAGAAGGGATCAGATTCGCAGACAAAGAAACCAAGGCCGACTCACTTCTTTGTATACTCCTTTGCAGTGGCCAAAAACTTGGCTTTGTCCGTCTTTATTAACTAGATTATCACCTTTAGGTTGTCACGGCCGAGGAAGAAAAGCCACGAGAACTTACTGCAGCGATGTCAGGGTCATACGGATCATCAGGACTCGGGTTATTCAGCTTCTCTTGAACGATCGCGAGTACTACACAGTGAGGTGTCTTGTTTGCGACCGAGATGGGGGAGAAGGGATGGAAATTAACTCGGCTTACCGGTTGACAAGGTGATCGATGGTTTCCACTGGTATAACAGGTAGAAAATAGCTCGGTCAGCAATCTCCCTTCGTAATGGCGTTACCCAAGTCCAAGGAAATCCGTGGACTCACCTCGTCTCGGAGAATATGGACACAGATATTGCCTTCTTCATTGATTCCGGGATGATAAACCTTGGTCTGAAACACCACCTGACAAGCGGGAGATGTTAGGTACGTAATACAACAAGAGGACACAGGAATTTCAAATGGGGTGGCGGCAAGAGCGAGATAGAAAAACGGAGATGCTGGAGGGAGGAAGCTTGCAACGTGTTGGGGGAGAGAACACCACAGCCAAATTTCAATGTAATATGTAACGCGTGCGGCTTACATTTGGCGCCTTGAATGGGAAGTTAGGCGGAAGCTCGAGCTTGAAGCGAAATGTTCCACCTTTGTATGGACTATCGGACTTAGGAATTGATGGTACCGTCAGTCAAGCGAAGGTATGAGTAAAGATGGGAAGGGCTGACCGCGCCTTTCACTGTGCAGTTCCAGACAAATAGATTGTCTTCTTCTGGTTCCACGGACATGCCCTATGCAAACGGGTCGATTAACGGCGTAATCGCATAGGTCATCAGTGCAGTACGTACGTCAACGGGCTTCTCGATGATGTCTTTCAATTCCTAGCCAATGATAAGCCACATAATCTTTTGCAACGGGGGAAGGGACAGCACTTTCTGAATACGTCTAGAATATTGTGTCAGCCGGAATTCACTTCTGAGAAAACAGAACTCACCGCAGGGCAGTCATTATGAGAGCGGTTCAAGATCTGAATACAGTTACACCCACACTAGTAGGACGCTCAGGATGATAAATCACGTGCTCCGATACTCAGCACGGAACAAGACCCTAGTAGCGATTGTGCGCGTGAACATGATCCATCCACATCGCATAGTACTCGACTATAGTCTCTGTTCCGTTCTGTCTGTGACATTCTCTGGTTATCATGACTTGGGAGAAATCAAGCTGAACTTCGCAGGTATATGTTGACACTCAATTCCTGTCAAGACACACCTTCAATGTTCATGTAGTCCAGGCTCGTGGCAACACTAGCTCAGAATCATTGGGCATGTCTCCGCAGGGGGCCATTGATCTCGCTGCTTCTTCACCAATTCGGTCTTTTAAATTCGACGTTTTCGAATACAATCAGCGTCTATCTATCGAACCCAAGATTCCCGGGATCCACCGTGGCCTTCGCCCCTCTTTACCCATAATATATCACTGTCTTGATTGGGATATTATGGCCCGCGGTTCGCGCCATTTCGTTCTATGGAGTAAGTACACGTTGTCCGTGTCGGACTTTCCCTTTCAGGCTTGCAGAGGATGGAAAGTTCGTATAGCCATCTTTATTACTGTGCCACGAGGCTCCGACTCGCGTACGTGACGGTAGTCTCCCCACCACAACTCGAGACTCTCGAGGAAGGTCATTTTGAGCGTGTCGGGACGCGCACAAATCACGTGATCAAAGTAAACCCTAGTCTCTTGTCCTGATTTACTACTCTCCGTCGAACATGCCTTCCGAGTCGTCGCGGCCATCGACACCAAGCGTTTCAAACAGTCATCCAACAAAGAAACGCAAAGTCGCACAGACCCTTCCCGAACCATCACCGGCACCCTCCGACACTAATGCCAACCCTGCAGCCAACGTCGTCCTCCCCGCCCGCCATGACCTCTTCTCGCGTCCACGTCTCACGGTCTCCCGATTCCCTACCTTTCCAGATACGACCTGCATCATCTATCACACCACCGAACAACTCGCTATGAATAGGATCGGCTTCCGCTACGTCCCAGCAGGCGTCGCGCCTCTCGGGTCCGCGTTGGCCTGTCGTACCATCGAGAGCGCACCGCCGTGCTTTCGCGTGAGCTGGGAGGATCGCAGTGCATTCGTCAAGGTCACCCCAGACGGGCTTGGACTACTGGGCGAGCGCGGGTTCCGTAGTGCTCGTTGCAACGCACCAGTCAGGGAGGGTGCTTGGTACATGGAGGTACGTATAGAGTGCGGTGGGGGTGATCGTCCACCGGACCTTCCAGATGCCAACATGCGCGAGGGCAGCCACGTTCGTCTCGGCTGGGCGCGACGCGAGGCACCCCTCAATGGGCCTGTTGGGCTTGATGGTTACTCCTACGGGTACAGGGACAGAACTGGTGAGAAGGTGACATTGTCCCGTCCGCGTCCGTATGGTCAGAGCTTCCGCACGGGAGACGTCATCGGGATGTACATCTTCTTGCCTTCGAGGCGAAAGCCTGATCCTGCAGATCCCCATGACCCCGCGCACCTGAAGCGGGAACGCATCGCCATCGAGTTCAAAGGTCAAGAGTACTTTGAAAGCCTCGAGTACCCTCAGAGCAAGGAGATGATAAAACTCATGGAATTCTCCAGCAAAGCATCAGCTACGGCTTCCTTACCCTCGGCTCCTCCCAATAAGAAAGCATCAGGTGCTAAAAGTCTACCAGAGCGCAAGGGACCGGGAGTGGAAACTCCCGTCTTACGTCCTCTTCCCGAATTGAAAGGATCTCATATCGCCTTCTTTGTAAACGGAGAATGTCAAAACATCGCCTTTCGCGATCTGTACGATTATCTCCCATTACCCACGACACCCGCATCACGAAAGAAGGACAAGGAGAACTCGAAGAAGCGTGCAAAGGAAGGCGCTCCGCGGGAGCACAAAGAGAATCCCTTTGATGACGGAACACTCGGGTATTATCCATTCGTATCTTTGTTCAACTTTGGGCGGGTCAGGATCAACCCTGGCCCTAATTTCGAGTTCCCACCACCTCCTGATATCGAGGGGTTCCTTCGGAGTTCATCTGGAGAGGACGTAAAGCCGTCGTCACAGCGCACCTGGCAGCCGATGTGCGAGCGTTACCCCGAGTTTATGCAAGAACAATGGGATCTCGACGCGCGGGAGGAGGGGGAAGCTAAGGTCGAGGCAACGCTGAGAACTGAGAGGGAGAAAGTAGAGGAGGCAAAGAAAACTCAGAAGGAACTGCGGAGACTACAAAACACGGCCAAGAAACGCGCCAGGGAAGCAGAACTACGTCAAGCGTCCGTTCACACTGCTTCTCCTCTTCGTGAAACATCTACTGCACGAGAAGAGTCTGCGGCTGCGATTGATGATCGGTTCGGACCATCCGTGTCGGCGTTGCTTGCGCCCATACTTCCAGAGGATATCGACCAGACGCATTCACCCGCGCCCACTGCTACTTCTAGCGTCGATTACCACCACATCCCCGAAACAGAAAGCGGATATAATTCCGAGGCACTGGAAGGAGTTGGAGAAGGCGAAGCAGAGCAAGAGGGAGATATGGACATGGATGATGGCAGCGAAACTTTCAACATGCCTATCTTGGATCAAGATCTGAACGACATGCTCTGAATCTCAAATATTGTCGATTCATGTGCGCACGACGGAATGTTGAATAGAAGTAATAGCTATACATGCCAGCGAGTAGCAAAATTACATTACAGGAACAATGAATATCACAACATCATGACCACCGCGGAGGAGGGGCTCGCACTTGATACCTGCAAGGACATTGAATATTGAAATACCGCCGGGACCGATGGACGCAGACGTACCCAACACTCTCACCCAGCCCCTTTCCTTTCTCTACCCGAATATCGAACACCATATCTCCCGAGTTCGGCTCCCACCAAACTGCACACCAGTTTCGTCGCCCCATGATAACCTTATTCTTCTCGCGCGGCGTGCCGTTAGGGTCATGTGTAAAGAGCGGCATCTGGAAGACGAGTGGTAAATAACGGGAAAGTGCGCAGGCATAACATTTGGACCATAAACTCATCCGTTTCGGCGTGGTGAAGCGTCTTGTGCGTCTTGTTAGCCAACGTGCATACCATAGCGATAACTGCGACGGGGGGCCTATAAAAAGTCGCTCAGACGTCAAACATGTGGGGATATGGGAGTAGATGCGACGGACGGTGTGTTCACGATTGCACTCGTAACGACATTGACCATGTATCGGTAGTCTGCCGGAGGGGAGATATCCTGATTCCTCCCACCCCCAAGTTGTCGAGAAAGGGTCTTAAAAACACCGACAGCAGCACAGTGAACGTCACCCGACAGAAATGTGATGCGGATGTGGTTCGCCCTTGCAACGCCCTGAAGCTGTTGAATAAACCAATTCCGTTCTTGCTGAGTATACGGTAACCAAGGTCAATTAATATCAGCGATAAACTATCAACCCGGCCGTACCTTGTGGGTTTTCGCTGTCCAGTGGTCATTCTGGACGAAGTCAATATCAGTAAGATGGCTAGCCTTGTGATCACAAACTGTATACCAAGTCGTCGAGTAGCTCCGGCTCCCCATTGAACTTATTCACGAACCCGGTCAAAGCTTGGCCACCACGTGAAAGGGCTGTCAGAGGGTTCAACTTGGAGTCCAATGCGCCCTCCATGAACACCATGCGTGGGTAGGCGATCGGAATGCCTGAAAGAAGCGAATTAGCAGAGTTCGCATTCGTAGTATCAATTAAATTAATGTACCAAGTTGTAGAACCAGGTGTTCTACGCGAGGAGGCAGCTGACTGAGAGCTGCCATCACCTTCGTGTATTCTTCATTGCTACAGACCCTATCTTTCTTCCTTTCTGCCCTGTGACCAAGTGAGACAAGGGGTAAAACTAAGGCAAATTCGGAACATACCGACAATCCAACATCAGAATCCGTACACTCGGCCCCATGTAGGCCAGGTATGAATGTGACGGCAAGCCGACATATGGTCCCCGTGCACCGAGGATCAGAGATTTGAAGGGATGGGCCCCTCGACGGTCGTCCAATCCGTCAACATATGCTAGTACAGCTTGTCAGTAAGTTGAATTACGATGACCGGAATAATGGCCGCACGGTTGATGAAGCATTGGAATAGCAGATAGAAAAAATACGCCCGGGAACCGATACTACAGGGGAGATAAATGGGTTGAAAAAAGCTTCCATAAGACAGCGTACGCAAGGAAAACCGGCGAGGATTGGAGTTCATCGGGATCTATGTGCCACTTGAGTGTACGAATCAGACAATCACCACAGTTTTCTTACAGCTCCCGAACCCGTCAATCTTAATGGGGAACATGAGGGAAGAGAATGCAATGGTACGAGAAACAAACCCACCAGATCTAGCGAGAGATCGTGAGCAAAAATGCAAAGAAAGAGCGGTCAAAGAGTTCTTACCGTGATCATCTAAAGTCCAGTAATCCAAAATCAGAGACACTTGCGCGTTTATTCGAGCACTTACCACACATGTTGAGCATTGGTCTGGTGCAAAGTGAGTCACTTAGTAGGGACGACCAAGAAAGCACTCACATGGAACTGTTGGCTCTCGCAAACGCACCATTCCTAAAGCAAGCGCAATAATGGTTGAAGAAGAAGCGGTCTATACATGCTGACATCTCGGAAGATACAGGATACGCCAACTTTATTGATGACTTCGATTGCGAAATCCAGTCTTGCATCTCTGGTTCTCTTGTCAATCTTGGGAAGACGTCAACGTCATGTTTGTTCAGACAGGCAAGGCTTACGCGTCACAATAGAGCTGATCACCTCCGCCAACCAGCACGTGAAATGGGTGCCGAGCGTGCTCCCGAAGCAAGTCGAACCACATTGGATCATAACCACTCTTATACCCCGGGCCCTTGAATTCTTCTTGGTTAACACCAGCACTAAACCCGTTACACTTTGGCGCAGAAATGAGATCGTTAATGGGTGAAGTGTCCACCACGCACAGAATAGGCAGCCCAGCGCATGTTCTGGTGAGTGGCTGGCACAAAGAAAGAAAGCTGTACGCTGTTGTTGATACTATATTTGATGCATAGCTCAACGCCCCCCAATTGTATCTGTATTGGGAACCTCCAGAAAGTGAAAGTTCTGGACAGGGTTATTCAACTACTTACGTAGAAATTTGGACATACTTACCCCCCGTTGCCCGCATAGACGTATATCTCCTGGCCAGTGACGCGCTGCGTTTGATCACCTATTTCGGCACTCTTCGCCTTGTAATCGTCATAACCAAAACCCTCCGATACTGGCGTGGTTGGGGTGATCGCCGTAGAATGGGGATCGGCCGGGTGAGGACCGAGATCATAGGACAACCCAGCATCCCGCTGACCAGCTCGGGGTTGTGCTCGTTCTTCGGGGTCCCATTGATAGGTTAATACAGGGTGGGGCTCATAGGAAGATCCGGAATCAGCGGCTGCATTCAAGGGTAGCGTCAGCGAACCACGGTAGGGACATTCGCAACATACGCACTAACTATCAACACAGCGCCATGCCAGAGACCGTTTTCATCCACGGTATCATAGCGCAGTAGCGGACCGACCATGAATTGAAGGTATGGATCCGTGCGCGGGGCCCTTTGCATCCGGGCACGTTCGGTAGGGGGCAGTCGCGCCATGTAAGCGGAATCGGTCCGCACCATTGACGTAGCGGTTTCCGAACGTACATGACTTGTCTTCGAGCCGCTGGATGAATGTCGGTAATGAGGGGGCTGCGAGTAGCGAGGCGCCTTTGGTGGGAGCGGGGGAGGAATTCTAGGCATAGCAAACCCGCCAGCTTGGAAACTGCCGTCTGGTAGGGGTCCTATTTCCTCCACTGGGACAAACCTGCCATCTGGCCCCCTCTGGCCCTGCATTTGGTAGTAATAATCATCCTATGCCGCAAGATCAGGGGATTAGTTGCATTATGGACGGCAGCTGATGCGGCGGAGAGGGTGCCACGTACTTCCTGCTCTCTTCTACGAGCACGCCAACCAGTACTATCCATCTTGCAAAGATGAAAGCTGAAGCGCTGAAGTAGGTAGAAGACAAAGGCGGTGTAGTAGAAGGCGATGCTCAGGGTCCTTTACAATTACAGCATCGCTCAAGATACAGTATGTACCAGCGGAAGCGAATGTGTCAATTAGTGTTTGTGGGCACGATTAGTTGTCCGGATCTACCCATCAAAATTGACATCACGAACTTTACATAGTTTATATACGTGCATATATCTGTATATGATTTCCATATTGCTCGTCAGACACGCCAGACACGGACGGTCCATATATCTGCATACGACGTTCTGTTTTTCCGATCGGAAGCGCTCGTTCCGATCGGGATCACTCAGTGTGATATGTACACATATTGTGTAGCACTACGATTGCATCATATAAACTAGTATAGCATACATCGAATCGATCGGGCCATATAATGCCGTATCACCACGGCCAGAGACGAATCACACATTATATAGCAATACAACTTCTGTTGCAGGTTATATGCACATAGAATGGAACGTATGAGCTACCAGAGCAACAATGAGCATATACCTGCATTCCAACTGTCCAACCACAATACAAGTACACAATGCTCGTACACGATGCTGGGCGAATGAACCGAATATCTAACTTGAACACGTTAGCGGTTTTATGAAACGTAGAGAGAACGGTACCTTGCTACGCTTTGGCACGTCGCCCGGGTACCACTCTGGAAGCCTTCGTGGGTCCCGACTTGCTTGCAACTCGACCGCGTTTCTTCTTCACGACCTGAGCACCCTCGAGCTCCTCTTCCGATGTCAACGGAGTATCGTCCTCGAATAGATCTTGTGCAAGCTGCTTGCGTTTCTTCAAGGTGGATGGTCCTGGACCAGGGGATGCACTTGAGGTTTCGACGGCGGTGGAGGAGCTTGATGTGTCGGTTCGTTCGTGAATCGCCGTCGCCGCGGGAGATTGCGCATTGCCGGATCCGGTGTTCCTGTCGTTGCTGAGGTGTGCAGGGCCATCAAAGTCGCGGTCGAAGTCGTCGACAGCAGGAGTCGGTGGCCTGGACGGAAAGTTGAAATTGGACTCGTTCTCTTCTTGTCTCTCAAACTGACGCTCCATCTCTAGGAGGTCATCGTCGCCGTCTTTTGCTGTGATGGCGGTGTTGATACTGGTGAGTCCCTGCGGATGCCCAAAGATTTTCCTTTGGGAAGGTTAGCTGCACGACCTCCTCCCATCCTCGACTCACTCGTTATAGTACTGGATCAGACTATCCGCCCACGTGCGGTCATCAGCAAACCAGCCTTTTGCTTCCAGAGTTCTAGACATTTCTAGACATCCCTAGATCTTCCAGCTTTCTAGCTCTCCAGACCTCTAGATTCCCAGTAGTCACAGATCTTCCAGACTTTCCTAGACTTTCCCAGACTCTCCAGCTCTCCAGCTCTCCAGACTTCCAGCAACCCCAGATCTTTCTAGACCATCCCAGATCTCCCAGCTTTTCCAGCAGTACCAGCCCCACTAGCAAATACCTTTTCTAATCCTAACCATTCCTAATCCCAATCCTTTCCAATCCTAATTCTTTCTAATTCTAATCCTTTCTAACCCTTATCAATCCTAATCCTTACCAATCCTAATCCTTACCAATCCTAATCCTTACCAATCCTAATCCTTACCAATCCTAATCCTTACCAATCCTAATCCTTACCAATCCTAATCCTTACCAATCCTAATCTTTTCCAATCCTTACCAATCCTAACCCTTTCTAATCCTTACCAATCCTAATCCTTTCTAATCCTTACCAATCCAAATTCATTCTAATCTTTACCAATCCTAATCCTTTCTAATTCTAATCCTTTCTAATCCTGACCAATCCTAATTCTTACCAACCCTAATCCTTTCTAATCCTTTCTAATCCTAATCCTTTCTAATCCTTACCAATCCTAATCCTTC
>JBBPMW010000123.1:0-28748 GCA_038090535.1 Tylopilus alboater | reverse complement strand
GTTAACAGCCGTGGATCGACGTGTGGTGGGTTACAAGCGGGTCGCGGCGGATAGCTCGATCAACGTGCAGTTTCGGGAGAACTTTTCGCTGGATGACATTCTTGACAAAGTACGCACAGTCGACGTTCTGTAATTTCGGTAGCCTCTCGAGAGTACTTTCAACTACTATTACTATGCCTTACAATCGAACATGTCAATGATCGGTTCCTCGTTAGTGCCAGTATGTCCTCATACACGTCGGAGCGTAATTCGTTTTCTTCTACCTCCTCACCTTGGATCTAGCTAATACACGTATGCCCTCTAATTGACGTCTCATCGTGGGTATCAAAGGTTCGGGTTCGTCACCGAGGACTCAAGCCTCGGGATGACTTTTGCTAAACTCACAGGAATACAGAACTGAAGCTGTGAAAACGTCGAAAACACGATCGCATGGTGGACCCGTCGGCCAGAAAAGTCAAGCAGACGACAGGCCTGCTTGATCGTGTCTCCGCGTCAAGAGAGGATCAGAAGTTCCCACGCGATCATCTCGTTCCGAGCAGGCGAGAAACGACCCGAACGGAAGGCTTAGATTCCACGCGAATCGCGTCGTCGGCGTGTCATCTCGCGGTGTGACGCATTGCAAACATTGGAGCTCCTGGAGCTTGGAGCTGGAGAACCAGCTCGTCTTATTCCTGGACCCGGTTTTGAATGCATTATATCGTGGGAATGAAGCGGTCTTGACGCTTGCCATGATAGATTGCAGTTGTGTCCGTTGAAGGTTTCCCCGGTGCGCCCACTGCGCGGAACGGAAACGAGCGCTGCCGCTCGTGTGCTGACCTAGTATGCACAGGACAACGACGAAATCATGGACGCGCTCAAAAGCGCTAGTCTCATGCTTGCAGAACTGCGCACCTCGTCACTCTCCCCGAAGCAATACTACGGACTCTGTGCGTATCCGCGTCGTCGTTCTCTCAACGTCTGACACGTCAACGCGATGCTAGACATGGCCGTTTTCGACGCCCTACGTCATATCTCCAACTACCTCTACGACGCACACACCCAATCCCGACACCATCTCACAGATCTCTACGAACTCGTTCAATACGCCGGAAACATCGTCCCCCGTCTCTACCTCATGATCACCGTCGGTTCCGTCTACATGTCTATCCCCGACGCACCCGTCAAGGAAATCATGAAGGACATGATGGGGATGAGCAGGGGCGTCCTCAACCCCATACGCGGGTTGTTCCTCCGACATTACCTCAGTGGTCAGACCAGGGATTACTTGCCCATCGGGACCGAATCCGGGTGAGCCCATGCTTATTTCGTGCTGTGACGAGGTGCGCCGCTTACGCTGTCCAACAGTCCCCAGGGAAACCTCCAAGATTCGACTTCCTTCGTCCTCACCAACTTCATCGAAATGAACAAACTGTGGGTGCGTCTCCAACACCAAGGTCACTCGCGCGACCGCGAGAAGCGCAAAATGGAACTTCGTGACCTGCGTATCCTCGTCGGCACCAATTTCGTCCGGCTCTCTCAGCTCGACGGCGTGGATCTGGAGATATACCAGGGGAGTATACTCCCTGCCATTTTGCAGCAGGTCGTCAACTGCAAGGACATCATCGCGCAAGAGTACCTGATGGAGGTCGTTATCCAGGTGCGTGCTCCGAGTTGCGCGTCTCGGCGACAAGTTGACGTGATCGTCGTGCGGGGCACTGTTTCGTGGGCAGGTGTTTACGGACGAGTTCCACCTACATACGCTCGGACCGTTTTTGTCCGCCACAGCCCAACTGCACCCCAAGGTCAACATCAAACTGATCGTCATCGCGCTTATCGACAGATTGGCGGCCTACGCAGCGTGCGAAGCTGAGAACGAGGATCCGGAGGAGACAAAGAGGCAGGAAGAGGCTGCGGCGAAGCGACTGGCGGAAAAAGTCCGGTTGGCGAGGGAAAAGGCCAATCATGCTTATCATCAGCCGGAAGAAGGCAAGGTAGAAGGCGAGGATGCATGGGCCAGCGCGGTGGAAGAGTCGGAGAAGAACATAGACACTCTGGCTGAGGAGCAGGGGTGGTTGGCGCGGATGGTGCACTTGTTCCGAGCTGAGTCGTTGGCCGTGCAGTTTGAGGTGCGTTTCGTGCATGATGGGCATGGACCGGACTGACGCACTTGGGAAACGGACAGTTGCTGCAAGCTGCACGGAGACACTTTGAGGCCGGGGGCGAACGGATGCGCTATACCTTCCCCGCGCTCATCACCTCGAGCATCAAGCTCTGTCGGCGGTACAGGAACCGCGAACATCTGGTAAGAAAACGAACTTGGTCTCTGCACGCGTCGCGATGCGCTGACTGACACCCGCCGCCCGGCGACGCAGGAAGACGACTGGCAATCGAAAGTGACCACGATCCTCAAATTCGTGCGCGAATGCACCTCCATCCTTGCGACCCAAGTCGACTCGCCAGCGCTCGCGCTCCGCCTCTTCCTCCTTGCCGCGCAAATCGCGTCCGAATGTGGCTCGGGCTTCTCAGACCTCGCATACGATTTCTACGTACAGGCCTTTTCGGTGTACGAGGACTCGATCTCGGAGAGCCGCGCGCAGCTGGCGGCGATCACGCTCATCATCGGGATGCTGCAGGGGGCAAGGGTGTTCGAGGTGGACGGGTACGACACGCTCATCACCAAGGCGGCGTTGCATGGGGCCAAGTTATTGAAGAAGCCCCCATCGCCCGATGGCAGTGCATTCGGCGAGCCATTTGTGGTGGCAGGAAGCGACGGTGGAGGAGGGAGAGGCGGAGGAGGAGGAGCGCGGTGTGGAGGGCAAGGAGGGTAAGGACGAGGGCGACGGCGAAGGTGTCAAGGCTGTGAGTCCCCGCGCGCTTCCGACGTTCTATCGTATTAACGCCCGACGTTTTTTTGGCCAAGTACCCACACCAGGATAGCAAACGCGTCCTCGAATGTCTGCAAAAGTCGCTCCGCATTGCGCATTCGGCGACGGAGGAGATCGTCACGGTTCAGATATATTGTGACACGCTCGATCAATATCTATATTACTTTGATCGTGGGGCACCCGCCGTGCGTCCCTCTCTTCCCCCCCTCTCTCTCACTTGTTTGCTCGCGTCTGACCCTCGTGCACAGGTGGCCC
The DNA here is from genome assembly GCA_038090535.1 of Tylopilus alboater. NCBI lineage: Eukaryota > Fungi > Basidiomycota > Agaricomycetes > Boletales > Boletaceae > Tylopilus > Tylopilus alboater. The sequence goes on along the minus strand of JBBPMW010000123.1, from coordinate 25,629 downwards.
CAAAATTCATCGTCTCACTCGTCGAACCAATCACCTCCATCGACACCATCACCTCGCCCGCATCCTCGTCCTCGTACCTTCACCCATCGCAGCGCATCGAGGGCGTCGCCTCGCCCGACATGGTCCAACGCCACTTTCGGAACACGCTGCAATACATTCATGCAAAGAAGACGGGAGAATCCGGGGCGGTACGACGAGGTCGAGGTGGTGGGCGCGTTTTTGAAGATGGGGATCGAGCGGTAGCCGGGGGTGGGATGTTTTAGCTATGGGTTTTTTCTTCTTTTCTTTTCTTTGTTGTTTCGTTTTTTTGTTCTGATTCTTTATGTGCGGTGCGCGACGTACGTGCTGTGTCCAAGTCATGGTTTGGGTGTGGGAGATGGGTTATGTTTGTGTCCCGGTCGTCGTGCCCAGCGTCCACGAGCGCGCGCTCCTTTCTTTCGTCATGAATAGGATACCTCTGTTTCCGTGCGACTTGGAGGCTTGGAGGGGCACCCGTGAACAGTTAAAACGACAGGGTCAGATGACATCGGCGTCCGAATATGTAGTCAGTTCGCGAACACTAGGCCACATAAAGTCAGCGTAGGTCGGGGATCTGATGCGCGGCCACGTCGACTTGAATTCAAGTGGCGTATGCGCAGCGGTCGAAAGTAGGGAGACGTCCCGAACGCGTCGGGTGCACATATATAGGTCCTAATCGTCCTCCTCGGAGATGAATACCTTTTATGAGGATGATGACACCTCTAGACCGAGAATTAGAAGAAGTTGGATTCTGTTTGACGTACGGGAGTCATCGAGGACCGTTAAGAGGCCCAAGGTGCTGAGTATGGTGGACGAGGCAGAGGCGACTCGGATGACACAACGAACAGCGCCAGCGGCGAGTCACGACTCGCGCCGCTGAAGTCGTTGGCTACGGACGAAGAACGTCAGCACTCAGAACGGCCAAGTAGCGCACCAGACGACTTACTTGAGCCACCAGAACTACCAGACGAACCCGCGCAACGAGCGAACCAGCCCCCGAACGAGCTCGAAGGGGAGAGGAGAATGGGTGCGGGCCGTGAAGTCAAAATCTCGCATTTTCTGATTGGTCAAAAATCCTCAGATCGTGGGAATCCGCGCAGCGCTATTATCGCGAACGACTTTTACCATCGACGGTTTACCTCATGGTCACCAGACTAGGGGACTGGCGCTTCTGCGCCGCTACGATATTGATAGCTCTGCTCCAAACTGAGAGCACTCAACTGATTATGCGACCACTACCGACCCCGGGCCTCGATGGACAAGCCCCTTCGCCAGCGACAGCACTCTGAGATTCGCTTGAAGGCCTTATGGCGACAATACAGACTCGCACCCGACGGCGAAGTGAGGCTTGGAAAAGGCGCCCCTGTGAGTTTTCTCTTCCCGCTGCTCGCTCGTTCATCCTGAATAGTAGCGCACAGAGCATCGTGTACAGGGCGATCGAAGAGGGGTCCGGCCGACCCGCGGCTCTCAAGAAATCGCGCGTGTCCAAGACGGTGAGACGACCCATGCGCGAGGTGCGCGTACTACGACTCCTGAGAGTTCACGCCGCTACTCCGGCCGTGTATGGATACGGCCGATTGGAGCATTTCGAGTACCTCACCATGGAACTTTTGGGACCAAGCATCGTGGAGAAGCAGATGGACGGCGCACGTCATTCCCCTCGCAGTCGTTCTTATTTCACCCATTGTAAACCTCGCGCCACACGACGACCTCGAGTCCTTGGCGTTCACCGCCCTGTTCCTTCTGCGCGGAAACCTGCCCTGGAAACCCCGCCCGCATGATGAATCGCAGCTGTGCTCGCAGGAGGTGGTCCGGATACTGAAATCGGCGTGTTCGGGCCCGGAACTATGCGCCAGTTTTCCGAGCGAATTCGACGGACTGCTCACTTACAGTCGCTCCTTGACGTATTATCGACTCCCAGACTATGAACTACTTGGGGTGTTGGTTCGTGTCTCTGATGGATAGGCCCCATATAGCCCAGCTCCCTCGTCACCTGCCTTCTCGTTCGCCCTCTCGAGCATGTCGCTTTGCTGCGTGACCCTCCGCAGCTCCGTGTCGCTCAGAGCCATCACCATTCTACTCGTTGTTGCCCTCATCGCACTTTCCCTCAGTGCCATCGCTAATCCGCACCTGGAACGCTATCGCTAGCGACGTGGGCGTCGACTCGGATCACGAAAGTAGACCTGTCCTTCGTGAGCACAAGCTCACCCCCGACGGACTTCTCATCATCAATCCAGTCGGTCCATACCCCATCTTCCAACTCATCCACGACACCGAGGCCGCATGGGAGGCGAAACGCGCGTGAGCGAGCAAGACCCTCGACGTGGCCGTCGCAGAATACAAACCGCGCTATCGACGCACGCCGCCCCAGTTTCGATAAATGGTGCGTCATCACGGTGCTTATGTCGCGCGTGGTCCCTGATCTCCATTAAGGTGGGATTACGTCGTGAATCATCGCGTTCAATTGCCGGACCAGTACGACGAGATCTTCGAAGACATTGAACTGTTTTTGGTGATCGATCCGCGCGAGCTTGTGCGCACACTGCGAGAGCTCGACGCACAGGACAGTGATGTAACCGTGCCTACCCACCCTCGTCTACATCGTCTCTCCCACCTTCGTCTCCAACGACTTTTATCCCCTCTCATCGAGATACCATGGATCCATGTATTCACCCCTCGTTGCTCAACGACCATGAACCATTTCTCCGGTTCAAGACGGGACCCTTCCCTTAAGGCATGTTCGTACCGCGCTTTTCACCCTGTTCGATGCTCCTCCATTATGAGTCTGATCCTCATCCGGACGGAGACGAGGACGGGGATGGGGAAGGAGCGTTCAAGGGAGACCTTCCCTGGGAACTCAAACAAACGAGAAACTCGGCTGGCGTGGTCGCACGACGGGGATGCACGCCTCTCGAGATAGGGTTTGGACGAACGGACATCGCGCATGGCTCGTCACGCTCACGAACGCGCTCGAGGGCAATGTGAGCGTCATGCGCATGCCAACGAACGACAGTGGGGGCATGACCATGCTGGGAAGCACGCAGTGAACGCGCCTGCTGGCGTGATGGTCGGGGCGGCGGCGTGGGTGGTGTCGAGCGTCATGCTGAGCGCTGTGGTGTGACCGTGCGAGCCATGGCGCTCTGATCACCTCCGTCTCTGTCTTGTCGCGCCGTGTCGCTGGCTTTCTTGAAGCAAAGACTGCGGTTGCCAACAGATCACACGACAACCGTACAGAGAGTGGCGATACTAACTTGAAGGAATCTGAGGACGAGCGAGAGAAGGGACGAGGAAGGATGGGAAACGCCCCCCGCCCATAAAACCCTCTACGTAAGTAGCGGGAATAAAGTCTCCGTTGTGAATATGAACAGGAAAGAAACCGCGGCTGCCCTGCACACTCAACGTGTTCTCCGCACCACTTGTCACAAGATACACACTGCCGGCCTCCTCGCCAACGTTCGGATACTCCCTTGCTCCATGTTAGCGTTCTCCCTCTACCCCTTGTCGTCGGACTCATCGCAGCAGGTTCGGCTTCTCTCCATTACCCCACCCGCGCTCCAAAATGGATTCGCGATGATACGCAAGTTCCCGTATTCCAGATCAGAACAAACGTGGTCGCCTAGCGTCGATCGTCTTGTCACTTGGTGGTGTACACTTACCGGCCACATCAGGAACCAGACCTTTGAAGAAGTAGAAGACCAGATTGCTTCCGCCAGCAACCCCGATGCGCCAGAGTGCGAGCACACCAGCGATGAACGCACTCGGAGCGTCGAGTCCCTCATGAAGCATGTCCTCATGCAGCGTGGATCTAGAGATACCAGCGCGCGGCTTTTTACTGCGCTGTGTCGGGCCCTCGACATTCCCGCCAGGCTTGTTAACCATTACATTTTACGAAGACTTTCATTACCAGATACCCACTTACCCAGCTTACTTCTTTCGCACTCCTTACAAGAACTTAGCAACTTCAAAGATTGTTACCATGACTCTACTAAATGTTGCGATTCAATCATTTCAAGTATCCTATTCCACATGGATCGAAGTTTCTGCCGACGACAGTCGGCGGTTCCCGAGTTCTCACCGGCTAGGTGTTGAATAAAGATATACTACGGAATGTCACGGTACAAAGCGACGGGTATCCTGCGGCAGGAACTGGGCATTTTGAACTACGCATCACAGGTCCTCTGAGCAGGTCATCGTAGAACCAAAAGTTGTTGCAATGTGAGTTACTCCTTCTATGCAGGATGTCAAAAAAAAAACATCACTTGGTTACAATGTAGGGAGAACTCTCAAATGAACGACATTCGAGTTGGACTAGGTGGCGATGTTGACGAGCAACCTCTGGAGGAGTCTTTCTCTCTTGGGCCAGTTCCTCAACAGTTCGAAACAGAGGACGGTCATCAGCAAGACATCATCCATGCTGGAATACAGGCGCATGTAGCCCGCCCTCAAGTCGATCACGTTGCGCGGTTCCATGCATCGCAGGCCAAGGAGCTAAGGCTGTCTACCTTGCGAAAGATATACGAAGAACGTAATGTTACCCCAGCGTTGAGAGTACTCACAGGACGCCGGCGCCTTAAAGTTGACGACGAGTTCAAAATGGATTCGTTTGACAAGGATATGTTGTTTCGCGTTGAAAGGCACTACTTGGACTATGTCCTCTTCTTAGGCAATAGAATGGGGCTCGATGCAGCATTACCCAACACCACCATTGACCACACCTTGGAGTTCAGCTTAAACTTCTGTAATGCCCGCCGACTCTGGCCGTCCGGCAGTTCCAAAGACCTTCCGTTTAACCCTCAAGGGAGGATGTTGTTCATTGGCCAACGGAGACAGGAGCAAATCTGGATAGCAATGGTTCCAAAGCAACTCATTCGCCGCGACGGAGGTGGTCACCCTGTTCCCAACCTAGATTCCATAACTACCGCCATGGAGACAAGTCACGCTCTCATGTTGATACTATTCTTTGCGTCCACAATGGCGGAGATCGGTTTACAGGACCTCCACTGCAGGGAGGAGTACCCATACCCACTTGACCGGGACAGTGTCTGTGCCATCACAGATATCCTGTAAGTCCATTCTTCCAGACATCATTTCCGTGTCCATCACGCAACTCTTCGTCTTTTAAAGTTGCGCGTGTACATCTTTTCTCATATTTGCGCATTATTCATTCTATAAAAGTTGCGCGAAGTAGTTGGAACCAGAGTGCTGATATATTTTCCAGGGGCCGCGAAAACGAACGGAATCGTACGATACGATTGACTCTCCAGGAGTTCAAGCGGCTCCATGGGAAGGTTCTTCAAAAATGGGATGACTGGGTCGAGGATGCGCCAGACGCATACAAGGAAGATGGTTTCATCACCAACCATCTTCCCGTTGCCATCACCATCCGGTATGGGCAAAACCAAGACATGGGTACCACAGCAGCCGAGCGCAATGGTGAAAGCGAAGTCTGGGGAAAAGACCACGATTTCAGCAATATCATGCAATTCACATTTGCTCTTGCCAGCCATATATCGTAAGCGACACTCATAACGTGCATAAACCATTTCTGAACACAAACATAGATACATTTACGTGCACGAGTGGGATGTTATTCCTCGTGAGGAGTTGCTAGAGAACTATGGAGGAGAACTCTATTTGAATAGTAGCGTGGATGACGAACGCCGACCTATCGAAGACCTCCGCGTAATCGAGTTACTGGATGAAGGTGGTCGGGAGATTCCGATCTATGACAAACATGGGTTCAGGGTCTTGCGAAGAAAACCAGCAGCAGGAGCTTGGGAAACACTTGGGTCCATGCTCAATCTTTCGGAGGTGGACCGTTTGTTTTATCCCAGAGATGGTGTCAACTTCGCACAGGATCGGCAAACACGCATTCCGCTCTATCTCTACCCAATGGCGTACACGAAGACACTTGGGAACATACAGGCAGACGGCATTATCTACCCATTTCAGAGTCGCATTGCTGCAATCAACGAGGAGGTTACACGCCATGTAGAGCAAAACGATCAGGAGGAGCACGACGACGACTTGCTTTTTGACGACCGACATCATCCCACCACACCTGCGTTATTAGGTCTACGCTGCCAAATCTACAACGGCTTTGCCCACCGCATTCGTGACCGCGCGAGATTTCATGCAGTGCAACTTGGGAAAATCACCACTGCTCTCTCCGGATCGGGATCCGACTCTACGAAGATCAGGCGGGCGTGGGAGAAAAACCATGAATACTGCAAAACTCGTCTTCCACACCAGCGGTTCAGTGACAAAATAGATGGACCCGACCAACCTCAGGCTATGCGGTTTGAGAACGTTTACAGACTCGACGTTCGGGAGATGAAACCACAATATCGAAATGGAGGGTTCGTATTCATGCAAGTGCGAGTATTCTTTAGTGCTAATATTCCGCCTCTTCATCTAGATCTATCTTTGACCATGTTATCATCCCTCTCCTTGATTCATGGAAACATCCCTCCGTCGCAGAGCACGTCAAAATTGTTCTGGTACCGCTGAGGCGTAATGTATGTTTCCTGAGCTAGCGCTCTCGGTAGTGTATCAGTACCCAACTGATGCATTGATAGGTAATCCCTTCGATGTTCCAGTGGACAACATACCCCATCACCGTCTTGCTAGAGATGATCTGGAAGAAGGCTCTTCCCGTCCTGGCGAAGGACGATACCATAGACCCTCATATAGTAGAAATGGTTTCAGTTTTGGAAAGGGCGCTGAATTTTGCTCATACGGGGTCTGCCCGAGTTTTGCAAAGAAGTCTCATGGATCGGACATACCTTTCATTGGGGATAATATTCGACGGTTTCCCTTGCTTGTCCGACAGCTTTGTTTCTCTCAATTCATTGCGCGGTGGATCCTTCACGTTACAAACCGAGCACTGGCCACAGGAGGGGGGTTCCGGGAAACCGCTAACATCGTCTCAACGATCCCAAGTTTTGACCTATGGTGTTCAGCACTACGAGGTACGTGTATTCCTCTTATCATTGTCTTTCTGGAAATGGACGATCTTCACTCTTCTAGATTTACCTTGCTCGCTTCACTTTGAGGCGTGTTCTTGAAAGAGGCATCCCAGATGGTGCCCAACCAGACATCAAAGACATCAACCGGCGCCTGGCTCACATCGTCTTCGAGGTTGCCATCCAAGCATATCTTAACGATGTCAAATCTTTCATAGTGAATGCCGTCCTGGCAAATATGGGCCCACAACCCACAGCTCGCCCTGCCGACCTCATTGCTCGACACCAGTGGATTTCTCGTAATCAAGCTTTACAGCGTTGGAAGGATTCCAAGTTCCCTTTATCATGCGCCGCCAATGTATTAGCGGATCTCACTAGGGCCATCCTTGGTTACCATCAGGCTGATCCGAGACTTCAAACCTCAGCGCTCGGGTCACGCAGCCTTCAATTCCTTGCAGACCAGATGTTAAAGCAGGCCAAATCACTCAACTCTCGTTGTGCAGCTCCCTTTATTCGAGAAGGAGGAGGACAGGCGCTGATGAAAGTCGCCATCACTGAACTACGGTCCCTCATCCCAGATACTGATTACGAATCTCTCTTCTCCTCCGTACTTGTTGAAGTCCTACAGAAGTTCAAGATAAACCATGTTCCGTGGCATCCTGATCGTCCAAATGGTCCCGGTGCCCCACCTTCCAACGTCTGCCATCACGCGTGGTTAGCTCTGACCGCAATGGATCATTCTTCGATCTTACCTTCGAACGCATCACAACAGGAGATCGCCTCGCTACAGATTCAGCAGGCATCGACGACTATAGCCTGCACTCATCCCAGGGCAGACTGGCAGGTTTTGTCGGTGCGCCTCCGAGACTTCCACACCATGATTCATAAAGTCCGACGACCCTCTGAACTCAACATGAAGCATATTTCCGCTCCGGACTCTCCCCCGTATATCCGGGGTATGTATGAATGGACAATCGCGAACTTTAATTTTCAGAAACCAATTCACTTCCTCGCGCTGTTCACTAGCGTCGCTTTCGCCTGCCTCACCCCTCATATATTTGCACCTCCAAATGGTAAGGGTAACCTCACTAAGGACGCCACAAGCGCCCAGCGCCTTGAACACTTCCGCGACATGGCCTGGGTGACCAAGGACAACCACAAAGGGAATGTTCAACACACGCCGTTTATATTGATGTGGACGTCTTTTGTGCTTGGCTGTTATGAGCCAACATCACCTATTGGTTCTCTTCTCTGCAGTGGAGGCTCTCTCAGTAAGTGGTACGAAAAGAATAGTGAGCCGTTTCTTATTTTCTCTTATCCAATTTGTAATAACTACATTCCATAGCCGCTAAGGGTATAACCCATCTGGCCCTTTGCCGCTTTGGTCTCGCAGTGGCCAACAACACCAGGCTTTTCAAGGCTCATAAATGGGGTGTGGATGTATCCCCTTTGAATGAGGACGGTATCCACAGCACTTACAACACCGTACGCAATTATCTTATCTCCTCCCCACAATTCGGCGCATATGATGCCATTGAGTATTTGGCTGGATCAAAGACTACTGAAGTGCTTATTGCAGCTAATGTACTTGACTCTCGTCCCTTCCTAACCAATGGCTTAGGCAAGCGTCCTTTTAGTGTTTTCGATAGCGATGACATTGTGGGTAGCTCTTCCTCGGACAAACATTTACGAATCATCTAGACAATTTCTACATTACATATGCAATTTGTTTCTTATTCAGTGATCATTACATTGCCACTTCTCTGCTGGCGTTCGTGTCTCCATCGCCGTCACCGTGACCGTCGTCCATGTATCCACTCAGCGAGCTGCGATCGACCGGTAGAAAACCATCAATAATGTTGAACAACTGCATACGCACATTCCAAAACGTACTAACATGCTCTGAAGGGCGCCTTAGCTCGAACTTAATGTATACGCAGGCGTCCGACTCACCTGAAAACCGCCCTCCGCATCAGGCGGCCAGTCACTTCCAGTCACCGTGGTCGTGCCCGATCCGCGGTAACGCATAGGTGACAAGAAACTGTTAAATGTGGCCCATGTGCTGTTCTTCTGGGCGTTGTTGGCTGTCCCTTGTCCATGGTAAAAGTAGCCTGCGACAGAGACAATGGCGACCGTGGCGAACACGAAGCCACCTGTTCTGGAAAGATACTGTGAAACAGCGAGGTCACCGAGGTGCTCGCCATAGGATTGCAAACATTGGGGATGTCTCTCTTTAGCCATTCGAACGATTGCCTTCAGGACATCTTCAATTTCGTCGTCCGGATTGCCTTCTTCATACGCTTGTAGGACATCTCCCGCCTCGCTGCTGGCGTGCATCACCTGATAAGCGAGCCTTGCGTGGCATTGCATTGAGGGGGTCCTGGCTGGTCGCGTGGAAAATCGCAATCAGGATGTTCGCTGCGTGGACATCGAACCCGCCAACCGAACCCGTCATCGCACTTCCGACGAGGTTCATCTTCATGTTCGTCGTCTTCAACACCAACTTGACCACGGTATACACGGTATACTTGGACTTGTTCCCGTATGCAATGCGTCATGGCAGTCCTGATACAGAGTTAGACATCATGCCACCTCAGACGCGCATGCTCACTTGAAACTTGCCACCAGACCCAACTCTTTTGCATATACCTCGGCGAATTGTTCTGGAGACGCATCCTGGTTCTCGAGATCCCATTGATCGTCTAGCTTCATCGAGCCCACGATGATATCGAGCTACGCACAGTTGATCAACACCCCAATAGTGATACCACGGCGCCAACGCACCTTGATCAGTATTCTCAAGTCCTCAAACACCTTTTTCTCGTCCACCTCGAACTCGCCCCACCGTAGTCTCTCCTTGCTCCCGCTCGCCTCGTCAGGGTGCTCGATCTTGGCCGTGATCTTGCCTTTCTTTCGGCGATTGGACGGCAGGATAGGCGTCGGGACCTCTTTCTTTGCATGTTTCCGCCACGACTCCCACCACTTGAGTGCCTCCTCGTCCAGGGTACCTCTCCATACGATCACGTCGTCGTCTTTGTCTATGCATGGTGCGTCGGCGACGCGTTCAACGGGTCGCTGTGGTACGACCTCGACGTCCGAGTCGTCTTGCTCCTCCGGGGGTCCTTCTGACTGGGGTATCTTGATCGCAGGTGGTTTACAATCGGTGTCGATGGTGGCCATGTTGGCCCTGAAGTCACTCGACTGTTCTTGAATCGACTTGGTGATCATGCCGTGATAGGCTGACGGGAGGGCATATTCCTCGACCAACGTTTGTGCAAACATTTTGGGCGTGATAACGGGGTCTAGAGTGGTTGAGCGAGGGGAGCACAAAAGCTTCAGCGGCAGGACTGACCATTTAGATTCCAGACAAAGGTTTCGCGCATCTTGTGGTGCTCTGTGTCGAATTCGAGTCGAATTGGGACAAGTTGCTCTGGCCGGTTTGCCAGTTCGGGTGGCAATTTTCTCGGTCTATCGGATGCTTGACGTTCAACGGTCAGGCTGTGAATGAGAAGAAGAGACTGACATGCAAATGCCATTGTGCCTGGCTCCTTCATCGGAAGAGTCGATGCGTACAAGCGAACGCTCGCCATCACGAAGCGCCCGATGGAGCTGCAGAGGCTACGTCGATGGATGGCGGAGCAGACCGCGCAAGCGTTGTTGATCCTGTCCGAATCGCTTCCGGTCACGTTGCACGACCTTCAAGGTGCGTGTGTCGGTACACCTCCACGTCCATGTGTTTACACAGGCCGTCTGTGCTAGCTTTGCACCCGTCCTCCTTGGTCAGGGATCTGACGAGTTACTAGACGAGTATTTGAAGCTCGTGACTGACAGAGGCATAAACGGGTAACCGTCTTTAGCTGCGCGTATGCATGACTTGTTCTCAGAATATCCCAGATGCTACCTCCAGACCGAGCTTGGTCACGGTACAAATGTCGCGAGTTGGAAACAACCGCAACGTATCTACCTGACACCCAAGAATTCGAGCTCCATTCACCAACGTTGACGAGCACAGAGTGGTGGATCGGCGCTCTGGGCAAGACGGCCATGCACGGGGTCGCGCAGACCAAGTTAATTTTGCCGGGAGGCAAGGAAGTGGGCCCTCATCTCATTCTCGTCCAGCCGAGATCACTGGGTTTGTTTTTGAATTCGGGACCGCTCTCGAATTGCCTGACGTTGTCTAGAGGATCATGCTTTGTGCCCGGGGATTATTGCTGGGGATATCGGCCCTAAAGCTGGTGGAGGTGGTGGCTCACTCGCATTCAAGTTGTTGTTGTTAATTGATGATCAACTGCTTCCCAGGATGGGCAGCAATGGACTCGGATAACGGCTTTGCTAGGTTTGACCACGTCAGAATACCACGTTCCCGAAATTCGTGACGGTTACCGAAGACGGTCAATATATTAAGCCTCGGAACCCGAAACAAAGTTTTGGAGGCGTATGTTCCATCGTGTTTCCAAGCTTGTTCATGTTCTCAATCTTCCTATAGCTGGTGTATATCCGTGCGAGGTAGCCAGATCTACTATTGCGGTTGCTATTTCTAATGGCTGCTCTTAGCATGGTTACATCTGCAGGATGGACTCTCGCAAGAGGTATGTTACCCAGTTCCGGAGAACCCCCCTTTCGCATAACTGAAAGAAAAGGCATTACTATCGTGATCCGCTATATCACTGTTCGCAGACAAGGGGAACCCGACCACCGTGGATTGGAACGCCAAGTTATCAAGTACCCCTCTACCTATTATCGTCTTCTTCCTATACTCGCATTCGTATGTACTCATTGGATTGGGTCGCCAAACGGTTCGTGTCCCTCCGATGTGAAGATGCCAGGCTGAACAAGTCCCTAGACCAAAACTTTTTCCGCCCTAACGGAGAGAATCAAACGAGGCGACTTGTACTACCTTGCCGAAGCACACGCCTTGCTTTGTGGTCTAAAGGTCTTGGTCACCACTGAGACGATCAACGGCCTCGAGAGCGCTCGTCGTGCCTTGGGTGGCCACGGTTACAGCATATTTGTTGGAATCGGACGCCTTTATACAGACTATCTTCCGGCTGCCACGTATGTCGATGCGACAGTCTGGATTTTATTGCTCTCACACAGTCTGTTAGGTACGAAGGCGACAATTTTGTACTGGATGGGCGGGTTGTCCGCGCGGCTCTTAAGTCATACAAGCGCTTAGCCTCGACTCCCGACCGTCCTCCGGGTTTACATTCAAATTATCTTCGTCTTCTCAGAGCAGGCCAGATGAGCCAACCGGTGATAACGTGGATCGTTCCGACGCAGGCATCAATCAGAGACTCTCTAAAGTTATCACAGAGGCGTTCGTAGCGACTCAAGTGGGCGCTATGGTTTTCGACCTGAACCGACTGCCACAAAATGAAGCCTACGCTCTTGGCGATCTATATCTCCTGGTATGTTCGTACCACCCTACTGAGCTCGTACTCCTGATCACTCCGATCGTTACTTACTGACCACCACGGAGGCGGCCTTGGTCGATCTCTTTGCATTCGGGTTGTTACAATCTTCAGTCACAAGAACCACTTTAGCACAGTTTCAATGTTCACTTCACCTTTCACCTCGCCACTTTCACGCGCGTCGCTCCTGGCCCACTGGGCACTGCTTCCATCACTCCCCTGGTGCGACTCACAACTCTAACACGGCCATTCCCGACTCATTCGCACCTGACCACGCAGGTGGCCACGCCAAGAATACCTGACGAAGATTGCGTGAAAGCGCAGCTTGGCGATGAGATTTTTTTTCCAACAAGAGAAACATACCTGACCCACCGGTGATCAACTTCTCCAAGGATCTTGACCGACTTTTCCGGGAGTGGGAGCAGTCGACTCTCCTGTGCATCGATGGCCACGACATCCCCATCAAGTACTGGCCTGAGTTCTACAAGAAGTCAAAGGGCGTCAAGGCGAACGCATGGAACGCGCTCCGCACGAAGTGGGACAACTGGAAGGTGAGGCATCTTCCTACTTCGACGTAAACCGAGTCGCTCAGGCTCGTTCTCATCCACTCATTCACCCATGCTGGCCATCGCATCCCTTTTCCCATCAGTTCATTGTCGCAGAATGTCATGCCCATCCGGACAATAACTTGTTCTGGCGCAAGTTCAGCCATCCGGACGGCCAGCGGCTCGGCTACCAGAAAATCCTTGACAGGCTGCGCAAGGAGCGCAATACCATTGCTGCACATCATGCTGCTGATGCGTGGTCGTTCTTTGGTGGCGACCTCGACCATCCACTCGCGGCCGGCGCATTCCACTATGTCTGATCAGGCAAATCACTCGTACGCACGGGCGACGACACTGTCGCCCGACAGTGGCTCAAGTTACTTCAAGACCAACACAACATTGCGGCACACTGGGCAGCCACTTGAAACATGCCAGTCGCCCAGCTGCACGTCACACTCACAGACACTAAAGCATCAATGTTGACGTGGTGGTGGGCCCGCTTTTGGTTTTTTTCCCTTTCCATTGCTTTCCCTTGTCCTTTACTCACTATTACTTACCGTTGTGAAGACGTGCATTGTCGTTTTGCTGTATCACGATAGTCGTCCCATTCTCATTCGTCCACCCATACACATACATGCACTCACACAACATACTTGTATTCCTACTATACATATCGCTACACACGTCAACCCCCCATTTCTATCATCAATCGCTATTGATACATCCATCCTGCTTGACTCCTTGAAGTGAGTCCACGTCCGAGTCGTCGGTGTCGGTGTCTGTCCGTCTGTCCACGCGTCCTCTCGGGCTCTGGCATATACCATCCCTGTTTCCACTTCAGTTCGTTTGGTTGCCTCCCCCACACTCCAAATGAGCCAACCCTCGGCGCCACCGTGCTCGAACGACAATGTGCGATGTGCAACGTGCAACGTGCAACGATCCGATTGCCTCGACAACGCGATTGGATGTTTTTCGGGACCAGACGCCGTCCTCACAGGAGCGCACATGCACGCCTGCTGGCTGCAACTCAAAGGTCTCCGGACTCTCTCTCTCTTGAGGGCTCGGCATCTCCTTATGTCTCCTCGAGTGCGGCCACTGCGGCGGAAGGAGTCGACACCGTCGGAAGTACGAAACGGAAGGGTGGAGGGGTCAGGAAGGGGAGCGAGCCAGGTCAAGAGTCGAGCCGGTCGAGTTTGAAGCCACCATCCCTCTCAATCGATCGAGTGCGATTGAGAGCACGGCAAGAAGACAGCGCGGTTGCCCGAAACGAGCCACCACTGGCGGGCGTGGGACTGTGTGCGGGGAGCGCTGTGCTGGACCGTCCATGCGCCGCTTAGGGGCAGGAAGTATGTATTATGATGGAGTCTACCGTAGCTGACCCAACGACATCGCTGATGACATCGCTCGACATCGGTATGCCAAGTGCTACGGACTCTGCCCAGCACTAGCCCCAAGTTGTCGCCAAGTAATCCAAGTAAACATACGCAATTGCTGATGAGGCCCCACAACTACAACCCGCATGGCCCGTTACCCGCACCTGTGCCAATCCGGATCCCTAATCTGCACATTTAGTCCTGCCATGCTTTTCACTCTCGTTGCACCTTCTTGGGACTCCTGTCGCTCTTTTCCTGCCACACTAAAAATCACTTCTTGCCTCGCTTTTTTGGACCCTCGCGCTTTTTTCACTCCCGCCATGCTTTCTTTGGTAGAGCATGTATGTAGCATTAAGAAAGAGGTAATCTGTACAAAAAGCACAACTACGCGTCTTCCAGATGTAAATCATGTATAAGGTCACGCATGTATCAGACGGAATTGCCGCACAGCACTGTCAAACGGCCGTGGATTTCGCCCGTGCAGCAAGAGCTTACCCATCCCATTGAATTTCGCAGGGTTGGCGGAAGCGCGGAGCGCTTTCCGTTCCAGAACGGAAGCCGATAACCTGATGGGTGGGTGCGAGCTACGAGGGCGGGTGGGGCCGCCTCGCGAGAAGAGTGCAGCAGGGAGAGGCTAACGCGCTTTGGACCTCAGAATGGAGGATACTGCGAGGCGCCGGAATGAGGAAATGGACGGGTGGCGACAGGGGCGAGCGGTGCAAGGAAGAGGCGAGATGGTGGCATGGAGAGAAAGAGCCACGTAACACCGCTTTAACCACATTGTAGCAAACTAGTCACGGTCATCAACTGATCATCAGGATAAAACTCCGCGGGTTTAATTAGGAACACGTACTTCGATAATTTACTGTTGGCTAGCACCTTTGCTTCGTTTCGCTGTTGGCGATGAGTCACGCTCAGTTGGAACTCTCCAGCGCTTCCTGACGTGGTATGAGGGCTTAAGTATTACGTTCCCCACGTCTTCTCTTGCCCCCTGTATCGATTCCAACAGGACTTCATATAATTTCATACTGGGTTCTTTGTATTCCACGTCCGAAGAATTTTCGGCCGTTTGATAACATTCGACGAGGGTCATCCGCATTTCATTAATCCAATCCACAGTAGTGTGAAAAGATGTTGGCAATGCTTCCTTCTTCGTCGTAGTGAGTAGGACATGTACGCGTGTTGTTCCTGGAGCGAGGGTGAGGCCAGGAAAACACTTCTGATAAGTTGTAGCATGGTCACGAGGAAGGGTTTGTGAAACGCTATCCACATAATAGTGAAGAACCCAAGTCAGGATCCACCACCACGATTCTAGGTCGTGCAATGGATTAAAACGGAACGGTGGGCGATCGACTGCAACCGGTCTCCCTCCATCTGGGTTGCGCATTCTTTGAGCCTGGAAAAATAGGTATTCTTGCGCTTCAACTTCACAGGGCATGAAGTGAGGCGTCCCCTTGAAGGCATAAGAAATTAGGCGGATATGGTATCAGCTAGTCAAGAGAAGCTTACAGTCCGAACATCGTGGCTTTCGCCAGGAGAGTTCAGCGCCTTCGCATATTCTAGGTCCACGATCTTCCCTTGACGACCACAGCGCAGCACATTTCCAGCGCTAATATCACGATGAACCCAACTAGCCCGGTGCATGAACTGTAGTCCTGCACAAGAAGCGGTGAAGGGGAAGTAAAATAGGAGAAACGAGGACGGCAAACCTTTCAACGCATGCTCAAGGGTTTCTAACACGTCGCCAAGCGTCTCCAATTCGAATATTGGTTTGCCAAGCTCGGAAAAAACCAAACGGAAGTGGATTTTGTGGTAGATGTCTCCAGCCTTCACCGCTGGGATGTTTTGGCGCGCGAGAATCTCCTCCTGCAATGGTACCGAAGGTACGTGGCCGGCACTAGACACGTGCGAGCGGAGACTTGGTTCCTTCTCTGGGCATACGTCGTGCCATGGACAGCCAGGAGGCACGTCTATGTCATGAAACAGCCGTAGGGTATTGTCGATCTTGTCATCAATCGTGACATCCTCTGCCCGAAGGACCGTCAGAAAGTACTTCTTTGCATCTATCGCTGCGTCTGGGTTATCTGGGTTACTCTTCGCTATGTCTTCGAAAATCTTTTCAAGGATCTGATCCTCCCGCAGTCGATCATGGTCTCGCCAGGCGTCCTTGATTACAACGTAATCAGCCTCGGTTGGTGGGAATCTCTTCATATCATAAGCCTTGAACACCCGCGTGCCCCTGCCCTTCAATGCATCAGCTCCGAAATCCGCGAGGATCTTAACGGTTCGATACACTGCGGGTGGACCTTCCTTGTTGTCGAAAGTGATATCGTACTGAATTTCGCTACCAACTAGCACTCGTTGTATGGTTGGATCCCACCCGAGCTTGACGTCTTTGGCAAAAGCCAGGGAGCAAAACAAGTGGGTGAGATCATCCACATCCTTGGTAAATACACAGTGAACAAGTGCTTTGTCTAATTAGTAAGATGGTAGGACAAACCGTGAAAAGGTTGAATGGTTTTGAAACCACTGTCGCCGCGCGGCAAGTAAACCACAGGCGAACTGCGGTGTTTTCGATAGTAACACCAAAGGCGGAACGACGGCAGGGGTCCTCGCGCATAATGCTGTGAAGGTTCCATATTATCTTATGTTGGTTCTGATAGGGTGGTAAGTTGGAGTGTAGTTCGGAGACGCAGACAATGCTTACGTCAATACAATCGGCGTCACTGGAGCCTTTCTTGAACTCAAAGGAAACGGCAATGTCGTCCCAAGAATCTCGGCCACCTGTCGGACCTATGGATATGCTCTTCCTCTGTTTCATAAGCATATGAGCATCTGGGCGAGAGGAATTGTTTCTACGTGACGATGGCAATTTCGAAGGTTTCACGACTAGGTCGAGAGTGGGTAACAACTGCGGCGCAATTTGTCTGGCTTCCTTGATGACATCGTCAAAAATTCGGATGAGACCTTCAAAGACGTCTTCTTCTGGCCTGGAATCCTTGCTTGGCTCAGGGCGAGGATTTCGCTTTGGCTCGAAATCTTCACTTTGTTGAGCGTGGAAATGCGCCCACCCGTCAGCCTCAGTCCAAAGGGAGGACTCGATCAAGGAGTTACGGATAGTGGCGATATTGATGTTTGGAAGTTCAGGGAGAATGGCCTTCTTGAAGTACTCGAGTGAGACCACGGGAATGTGTTGAAGGTCTTGCAAGACAGCCGTTCTGCCTTTACCCAAGTCTCCTGACCGAAATTCCGAACCAGAAACGTGTTTTGGGCGAGGAACGGTATCGGGGGCAGCAAGTGTGCTTCTACGCATTGGAGATGGCGTTCGCTGTTCCATGCTTTATGTATGTCAACCAAATCGCGAACATAAGCTGCTCAGTCTAATGATCAACGATCAGCAGCTCACCCTTTCCTTTGTGTATGGCTAACAGTTTGCCCACCTAGTCACAGGCCCATCACAGAATGTCACACCTTGGTTACACGTTGCGAGGAACTCGGGAAATGCCGCCTACGGCGGCAGCAACCTTGCTTGTAGAAGTACTAGTAGAGAACCTGGCAATTGATTGCGCGACACAGGAGAGAGAGATCTGTTGCCCGATACTGGCAAACATTCTTGGCTCACAAGAGACAATTCAGAAACGGTACCCTGTGGTATTGAAGAAACAGTATGGAAACCCAGACGGTCGTGCTGATTCCGGATCACGACATTCGGCGGGGGCCTGAGTCGTCAGTACATTAATGAGCGCTCATCAAACAATCGTAGGGCACAGTCGTGGTTGAACGCTCTCGTCACAACAAGAATGTAAGTCCCTCCATCCAATCACATTCGGCATGCCCTGAACATAGCTGAGGTCGTTGTCGACAAGCCTCCGTCCACCTGGATGAATCTCTCCGATTCTGACAACATCTCCCCTCGGCAGTGCGATTTGTCAGGATGTTAATATCTGAGAATCCACCCTCAATATTCTGTTTGACTTGTCTGCGCGTGCCCAATTGAAGATGTCCTGAAGACAATCGTTCGGACGGCTAAAAAGAGACATCGCCATCCTATGGCGAGCAACTCGGTGACCTTGGTGTTGAAGGCCCATCCTCATCAGAAGAGGGTACATCCGAAGCAGGACCGCCGCGACTGCCAAAGAGTCGCGCTCGCAGGGCCCAGAAGACAAGCGGGCGTACAAGCGGTGTACCATAGGGCACGACACTCCGACGGCAGAGACACCTGACACCTCCAACGCATTCCTATCACTATGCTCTTGTATCATTTCATGGGCATGTATCTGTTTCCTGACGACAATCGCATTTTTGGTCAGCAATCGCATGTGTGAATCATCATGAGACGGCCGGTGACATCAAGTGCATTCATGATTGACTACCAATGCATACGACGCTGGATCCCCTCGCAAACAATGATTTCGACAATGATATCCACGAAGCGCTTGCACAAATCAGTGATTACGCACGACGGGAATTAATTGCAAAGCACTCAGAAGCAGCAATTCACCACACTGAATGACATGCACAGCATCATCGATAATCAACGCACTTCCCAGTGTCACTGGCAAAGAGGGCTTTAGTCGCATGCAAAGTGATAACTTGGATAATCTGCACGTTGGGCGGGAAGAGGAACAAGAATGGGACAGAATTGATTAAAAAATGGAAAGCGTCTACGAGAGCGATTCAAGAGCGACTACACCATCCTGATCACTGCAGATATGCAGTGCTACTCCAGCCCGGTTGGTTCGGCCTTGCATGGCATTGATGTGGCGGCGAGGTGCAGGAACCTTCGTGGCAGCTTCCACGCTACCCTCCATTTGAGCATTGCACCTTTGCGCAAGCTTACTAGACTCTGCATAATAATTATGATGATAAATAACGAAGGATCCGAACTGACAAACGGAGATACCTACTGGTCCGCTTACTTGGGTCCTCAAGACTTTCGGCAGATCTAGTGCTTATCACATCAGAATGCTTGCGCTTGTGACCGGCTGCGAGCGGCGGGATATGGTTAGGAGGAATGGCTTCAACTAGCACGTTTTTTTTTCCCCGATTATTGCGGGAAAAGGTCACGCGAATGGCGAATTCGGGGGAGTCATGAGTACAAGAATTCGCACATTCGACAACAAAGTCGAGATTCTCACCAAGATCAGAAGAGCGTGCTTGCGTGCTCTCCGGCATTATAAAGGCAGATCGAGGAGGTGACGGCGGATCAGCAGGATTTGACGGCAATTCAAAAGATGGGGGGGTAGCAGCTGGCTGAGAAGTCGATGCAGTTGCTTCGGTGAAAGGTGAACCTACACAGTCAACCGTCAGAGGAGAAATGTCATTGAGAGCGTAGACGACTTTCTCACCAGTTGCTTCCCCTTCTTCCTCCCTTTTTTCTTCGCCCTCGATTTCGATGTTTCCACTTCCTTGGCCTCTGCCTTGCTTGTCAATTTCTCCATCTCGGAGGCCTATGATGTGGGAAAGGTTGGCGAGATCATCATTAACTTTGCAATGTTGCTCACCTGGTTGAACACGTGCAGTTTGATGTCCTCCATCCTTTTCCCTTGGCGGCACTGCTTCATTTGCTCGTGGAAGAAGGTGAAATCGCCCAGGCGGGCCCGACATCCGGGTAGCGCTCTTGGTTCTCGAGAACGATAAATCGATTTCCAGACGCTCTTTGGCAGGAATCTCCATCTCCAAGTTAAAGTCGAGGTCAATATTTGATGTGCGCTGGATGTATGCATTGATGGTCATGGCCTGCCGGCATGCAACGTTAGCGGCCTGACCATCATGATACAATACACCAGCAGGAAACTGACCTTTACTAGCTCTTCCACGAGCCTTTGAATTTGAGGGCGTAAGGCCGGTTGCTCCACGTAGTCCTTCTCTTGCAGAACTGTATTCACTGCCCACGTGGTTGGTGAGTTCTCGATCGCACTGACTATCTTTTGGATCTCCTGCCGCTGTTCCTCTTGCAGCGCTTTCATCTGAGAAGTTCCCAATTCGTCTTCTAGGTTAAAAGACGATTGCCTGGTAGCATCAGCGTCATACTCGAGCCCATCAGGCCATTCAAACTTGTTCGAAGAATTCACGACACATTTTTGTGTCAGCTGGGTTTGGCGGTGCGCCATTGCTGGCGTTGCACGGTAGGGTTTCGTCACCTCTTCAATACGAAGTCGAATGCACGCGGCAGCACTGCCCGGGGAATTGAGGAGTGCACGTCGATACCCACAAACTATCACCTGCTCGAGGATGCAGAGTTGTGCGAGCGTCGTAGCAAATCGATGGCGTGATGGTCCTATTTCTTTTCCCCATTCAAATGTATGGTGCTCCAAGAGTCCCAATCCCCGGAAGGACTGGGAAGTGGCGTCGGTTTTCAGTTTTGAGAGGCGCACCCAGGCATCGTTCATGGGTGGTACGGGCTGCGTCATAGCTTTTAGTTTTGACCCACCGTTAATGTACGACGTGGCGACCTGCAGCTCTTTCGAGAGTCGCGAAAATTGCTCATTGGCCAGTTTTTCATCCATCTTTTCCGTATCCCGTCCGCGCGCTCGTTCTGCTCCGCCTTCTGCATCGTCAGCATCGTACCGCTTCTCGTCGGGTGCCGCGACATCATCAGACCGTTGCAATGAAGATGCGCTATTTCCTTCCTCGCCACTCCTCTTCGACTTTCCGGCTGCCTTGGGATCGACAAAGTGTGCCTGGAGTGTCTTGTTGTCGGCAGGCCGAGTGGGAATCTCATAAACAATTATGTCGGATTCGAGGTGCAAGAGAGCAGGGTATTCAGTGAAGAATACGTTCACGATCTATGAAATCATTAACTCAATTTTACTGGTTTGCCTTTCTGGACTTACCGCATCCAATGCATTGATACGGTCTGGAATCATTAACGATTTATGACCCATTATAGCCCTCATCATTTCCGCTGATGCAGAACGTGCGTTCCAGTGGTTTCCGTGAGCCTTGACCATATACACAAACGGGGAAAACCAGCTGGAGATCTGATAGGTGAAGGAGAGATCAGACGAGTCCACAAAAATATAAAAGGAGCATACCTCGAGAACAGCTTTCTCAATGCTGCGGAAGTGCCTGTCAAGTCGTTCCAGCACAGTTCGACTCATGAATGGGAAGCAGGCGTAATTCTCTAGTTCATCCGAGACATTCGATGCATTGAGGATGACAGCAATTTTAGCTGGGCATGTCCTGAGAGCTACAAGTACGTCGGTCGGGAGAGTGCTAGCAAGGCCATCATCGATGATCTTCTCAACCGTTTCCTTCAATGCATTAGGGAGCGTAAACTTATACGACTCCCAGGCAGTTAGCCACGCGGAGCTCCCCGGGAGGGCAAAGACTTTGAGTGAGCCAAGATGATCTCGGAAGGTGTCGTCAATAACGTCACGAACAGGGCGGAGAATGGCAGAGGGAATAGGGGTGGCGTCGGCAAGCTTCTCATAGACTTCTTGCAATTTGCCAGGTATCAGTCTCTTCGAAAGTTTCTTCCAATCATCCCACGAGAATTCCACAGTATTAAAGCAGCGCAGAAGTTTCTCGTCCATGCGCCGGCAAGTGTGACTCAGAACCTTGTCAAATACGAGATCAATTGCGCGCTTGAGTGGAGAACCACATATAGTAGTCGGCCAAACACGTACCCCAGCATACGATGTTTGCATCAGGTTGTGGAATTTGGCGAGCGATAAGAGCTTCGATGGTAAATAGTGCTCATAGGCCGATGTGAAAAGCCCGACCATCTCGAATCCATGCTGCTGAGAGAGAATGTCGTAGTGCTTCACAGCATTGCCCAGGTTGAACTCCGGTTTTGATTGAGCGATGTGGATCCATGTGTGCTTCTCTGCAACTGCCTCTTTGTAGCGTTGCACCAGACCTTCCTCGCCAGATTCGACGTATATAAAGTTCGTCTCATTGCGCGCAAGCCGATGGAGAAGCGGGTCATCGAGTTTATCTAAGGGAACTGAGTCGGAAGCATGAAAATGAACTGATTCATCCGCACATACCTTCATCGAAAAGCGTGACGATCCACTCCCCGCCACACGCCAACAGGTTATCCACGGATTGGAGCTGAGGCTTCAGCTGCTCATTGTGAGCCCGCACCTCGACTTCGACGTCTTCTGCATCTGCGCTACCTTTCTTGATTCTTGAAATTTCGTGCTGCAACTCCTTCTTTCGCGCCTGCTGGACCTCCATCCAGAGCTTCATCGCTGCAACACGATGTTGACCACCCGCAGCCTTGACTCCATTCTGTTCTGCCACGGAACCCTTGAAACGCAGAATAGGAAGCTCCTCCCGAATGTGTACAGGATCCTTCACGAAGGTATCGTGAACGATGTCCGACGCCTTCACGACAAGTGGGATGGCATGAGTGGGGTTGAAACGGTCCATCCCATTGAGTAGAAATGAATTGCGCATTAATATTGCCTTTTGGTTATTTACTTGCCGCTCGTTCCACTGGCGCCAATGAATTTGATCGAAGTTTTCGACGAAGTCAAAGCGACCGTATCCAACTATGGCCTCCTTGATTGCTGTGGTCATCTTCTCATTGACTTTAACTTTGTCGTCCACAGATCCAGTGGCTGGGTCCGTGCTGGTATCCAGCAGTAATGTGTTCTGAACATGTTTCGCTGGCTGTTCGTACAGTCCAGTTTAATACACAAATGGAACAAAAGTGCGCCAGCGCACCTTCGTCTCCCCTGCTCCAGACGTTCGCGCCAGCTTTGGTTTGGTTTGTCTCTTTGGAGGCATTTTCCTCGTAAATATGGCGGAAGTAGCTATATGGTACCACTCAAAAAGTCGGGGAGTTGAATGAAGAGGCGTGCATTAGCACACCGGGCGGGAACAGCTTGTAAACTTTTCCAAAAAGTTCGGTTTGGGATTTCCGGCACGACCGGCAGTGTCCAAGAGTCTGGCGGAGTTCGACTGAGTTTTGATAGATCTGATCGCGTCGCACAGTACACCACCGCGCGCAGTCCGCCGCTGGAGTCTGTCGGTCTCCGCTTGGAGTCACCTGCCACTTACGGTAAGCCAACGGGCAGATTGGTCATGCGCAGGGGTGATCCGGGTGGCGAGCCGAGAAGCTCGGAAGGGGTAGCCTGCATGGGTGTGGGTAACCCGTGCGCGTCTCTCCCTCACCCCGGCGTGAAGCAACGGCACAACGTGCACGATCAGCGTGCGCGTTGTTCCGTCGCCCACTCGCGCTGACCCATCCACTCTCGCGGTCACCCCCCGTTCGCGCTGACCCGCCCTACTACCTGCGTCAAAACACATCAACCAGCCACGCACGCACGCACCCTGCCGTCTGCGTCAAAACAGGTTGGCCAGGCCAGTCACCACGCCTTGTCGCGCATTGTGCGCGCGCTCGCACCCGCTCGCCCATCATCCACCCATTCGTGCCTGTGCAGGGGCGACGACGCGACGTACGCGATCAGCGTGCGCGTTGTGCCGTCGCCGTCGCCCGTTTGCACCCTCCTGCCTGCTCGCTCCCTCTCTCACTTGTTCACCCTCACTCGCTCGCGCCCAGGCTCTGGGCCACCTATTCATGCTCGTGCAGGGGCGACAACACAACGCGCGCGATCAGCGTGCGTGTTGTGCCGTCGCCCTTATCCGTTCGTGCCCTCCTACCTGCTCACGCCCTCTCCCACCCGTTTGTCCCCACTCGCTCGTGCCCTCCAACCCGTCCATGTCATGGTGTGCAGCCATTGTGCTCGCCCATTCGTGCTGTCTCACTTGGTCTCGCTGTCACCAGGGCCCGTTCGTGTGCCTCCACTCCATTCACGCCGTTCGCGCTGTCCCACCAGTCCGTGCCTCTACCGACACCCACTCCATTCTGTCCACACCCGTGCAGGGGTGATGACGCAACATGCACAATCAGCGTGCACATTGCGTCGCTGCCCTCATCCGTTCGCGCTGTCCCACTTGTTCATGCCGATCCATGGGTTTTGTACGCGGCATACCCGCGATGAGTACCGGTACGGGTTTTTAGCAGGTACTACGAACTAGGTACGGACTTAGTTACTATTAAATGTCATTTTTTTGTGTCGTTCGCGCCGTTTCTCCCTCGGGCGCTGCTCCCGCACAGCAACTTTCGACCTTAGCGAAAATCTCCTCCCTCGAGGCACAGCCACCACGCCCGAGGTCACCTGCTCGAAAGGTCGCGCCTCGGTCACGGCGAGCGGGGTTGGAAATTATAGGTCGATAGGTCGCGGATTGGTCGAATTGGTCGGATAGGTCCCTGCGCATGACCAGGCTGCCCAGTCCGCGGCCTCTGGATGAATAGTTCGAGTACACGAATAGGATCTACGATATATAGTCCCACCCATTGCTGAGCCTGAGTTCTCCCTCGTCACTAACAACATCTGACGTCCAGGGTGTCGGGGGTAGTTTAGAGTCATGTACGCCGCGGGGGGATTTGGGGAGGGAGAATGCAGGCCTAGGTAGCGATGGATACACAGCGAGTCCGCCAAGTCGCGACGGACTCACACTCGACGGCCCAGCGAAGGGGTTGGAGGGTGACACCATTGCGGCCAGCGTTAAGCATGAGGCATGGTGGAACATGGTGCACGAGGGAAAGCAGGATCGCACGTCGGCTGGGCAAGGGCGTGCACATGCAATGGGAGTCGAGTATCGTGCGAGGGCGTTGATAACATTGTCTTTGACCATAGCAGAGACACGCCAACAAGGCCCACAGACAAACCCGACGCGCACTGCGTATTTGCGAAAGGTCATCCACTGTTTCTCGCCCATGAACATCCAGACCTGTGAAGAACGATCAATGGGGTGTACAACAAAAACTTAGCCCACATGCGGCGTGAGGTACTGGCGAGTGATGCAAGCGTGCATTTTCAAAACGAGCAGAGCATGATGAATGGACGTGGCAGGTGCCTTTGTGGATCGATTGGGTTTGAGGAACTGGGGAATAGAGAGGCTTTATCTGGACCTGTGGTTTTTGGTCAGCGTGGGTTGTGGTACAGCGATAGGCTGCGACTGTGCACGCGTTGGACTCTGAGCGTTCTAGTTTCGTGGGGCTGGGCAACAAGCATCAGCGTTAGTACTCCGCAGAGGGATTTGGGGGAGGGGGGAACGCGAGCTTGGTGACAATGGATACCGCTGCCCGTACGGCGGCGACGGACTCGTAGTACTCGAGAGCCGGACGGCACAGCAAAGGGGTTGGTGGGTGGCAGTATGACGCGAGCTTGCGGCACGTGCCAGTGCAAATGCACGCGTCTGCGTTGGCAGCCTGGCCATCCTCGCTCCAGGAACAACACGCGTACATGTCCTACTCACTACGACGAAGAAGGAAGCATTGCCAACATCTTTTCACACT
>JBBPMW010000122.1:0-28759 GCA_038090535.1 Tylopilus alboater | reverse complement strand
ACGAAGTCGTGCTCCGTCGGCTGTGCATCCTTCTCTCGCTCAAAGCGGCCTACATCAAGGCCGTCGGCCAGTCGCGCGGCTTCGACTGGTCCAGACTCGAGTTCAACATCCCCAACGAGAGCGCGCGCGGGGACGACCATCCGCTGCAAGGCTGGGAGTTCCGGGTGTTCAAGGCCCAGCTCGGGGTGCAGCGCAGCGGGACGGTGATCGAGGAGTCGTACCAGTGCGCGTGCGCCTTCTTTCGGGGCACCAAAGAGTCCAAGTTCATATGGCACGACAACGCAAAGGACTTGGAGGCTTGGGTACAGTTTATCAACATCGATCAGATGATCAAGGTCATTCCAAAGTTGACGGCTTAGAGCCGTGGCGGTGGGCTCTTGCGCCCACGTTTACCTTTCTTTCTGGCGTTGGTCCTATGAGGTCTCCTTTTACGGTTGTATCTCTGTTTCGTTTTCTCGTCGTCGAGTCGTCGAGGTATGTACCATCAGCCAAAGTACCTTTCACACGCCCTTGTTTTGCTTGCTATCTGCTTTGCCATTTGCTTCAAACTGGAACTTTTTGTTCTTTTCATGCGATACAACCCTGCGCTTCATCTAATATTCGAAATACGTTGAAAGAAGCATTCAATCACATCCCGATATCATGTCACTTGTTTTCTCATGTAATACACTACGTGGTGCGAGATTGTACTGGGTGATGGTGATGCCGAGACGATAAAGGCTACAGACCCAACGACTCGACCCTAAGATCTGACCTCGACCCAATCAAGGTCCGGCCCCCCTCGCACGATGTTGCGTTCACTCGGACTTGGAAGTAACCGGTGTGGATGGATCCGACTCGGTCAATGGCACGGGTGGACCCTTGTAGTGGAACCGACCGTCTGATGGTTAGGACAAGCAGCACACAGAACGTGTCATCAGCACGTCGAAATGCAACGAGACCCCACGTACTGATCATGTACCACACCGCGCTGATGACCGCGAACCCGACGAACACCACCGAGGCATAATCTAACAAGTAAACGTTCGTCCCAAGTCAGCCGCGTCCTCTTCCTCTCTTCAAACAAGCGATGGGATGAGACTCAACTCATGGTCACCTGCGTCACCGGCACGATCGCCGGCATCGAAAACAACACGATCGCAAACACGACCCACAGCACCGCGATCACATTCAAGACCACCCCAGCCCTGCCCAATCCAAAGGGCGCATCCACCACCTCCCTGCGTCCCCCCGCCAGCGATATCGCGACAGGCAGTGCATACGACGCGCCGAGACACATGACAGCGACACCGACGAATGCGTTAAAGGCTGTCGAGGAGCCCAGGTAGATCAGTCCGAGGAGGACTTGGATCATCGTCGAAAGCAGGAGAGCGTTGACCGGGACGTCGGTGAGGTGAGGACTGATCTTGGAAAAGTGAGCGTGGAACGGGATGGCTTTATCACGTGCAAAGGCCCATGTTGCGCGTGATGCTGCGCAGGAGATCGAGATGGCGCAAAACATCCCGATACCAAAGACTACAAACACCCCGTCAGGTTCGGTTTGGAGGATGCTTTTAGGGATTGAGACGTACTGATAAACCACTGAAGGGGAGGTGAGCTATGCCGGGAGGGTTACGACGTTGGTTGATATATATCACTCACCAATCCGAAGCCACCACCATTGGAACCCATGATCAGCGTGAACATGACACCAATCGGTTGACCAGAGCTGACTGGGCATCCATGCATGCACTTAGGGACAATCAAAAACACAACTCTACCATACGAATACATACCTTGTAATAACGTGGTGACATCGGGCAGTGTGAACAGGATCGGAAGGAGGAAAATGACACCCCAGATGGTTCCAATCGGTACTGACCATGAAATCGCTCTCGGAAGGAGTTCAGAGGGGTTGTGCACTTCTTCCGCCATGCTCGTAACTATCGCAAGTATTCGGACGAATCATCCAAAACAGGAGTTGAGCTGTACTCACTCATACCGATCCCAGAGTATGTGTATGCTGGGGGACTTCGGGATGAGTAGAGCACGCCAAAGGAGAATGGGACATACCGGGCTGAACATCCACATCCGACGGACGCGTGAACTCGTTTCGTGTACTCGAAACAGATATTCGCTTACCGGGAGTAGACCGATGAAAAAGGACCAGCCAGGGGTCCAACCAGAAGCAGGCTCAAACCCACCTAACGCAAATGAGGCTGGGCGACGGCCTGCCGCTGCCTTTGCCGACAGACATATCAGGTTTACTGTCGTCATCGTGTGAGATAACGCATCGTGACCCAGCCGACATATCCTTACCAGTGATACCAAGGGCGGTCCAACATGCGCAAGCAATCTACTTGAGAGCCCTTGGCGAACACGACAGAAAAGAGTCTAAGTGTCACGCACATCAACGGCTGGCAGATACTTGTTGAAAAACAAGCAAAATCCGCACGAAACGGCGGTGACACCCAGGAAGATCACGTCTGTACAAGGATGAGTGACGAACTAGACCTTTGATCGGAAACTCGCATGTTTGCCAAGGAGTTGCTATCCAATCGGGATGGTAAATACCTGCACCTGCCACAATCAACTGAGCCGTTCCTGACGAGATACGCAGTCAGGCCATTGTTTTCGAAGACAGAACTGTGAAATACCAAACGTGACGCTCAAGGTAATAGTCCAGTTTCCGACCAGGTTGAGCCATCCGTTGATCCAGGAAAAGATAAGTTTGTAGCGTGGCGGAGCTAAACGATAACACCAATAGTATGCGCCGGCAGAAGTTGGGTATTTGGAACAAATTTCGGCTAGAGAAAGTGCAAGCGTCTGCGTCAACGCGGAAACGAGGACCCATCTGGACTGAACGTCAATGCAGTACCCACGAGATAGTCGAAGCTTCTCACCCCCAAAGTATCACCGCTGGACCACCTGCGGCAAGGGAGGTGGCTATTGGGGCAGCCAGTCCGTAAGCTTAATCCGTGTCAAGATCGCACTCGTCCATATGTCGTTGCCACAACTCACGGACGGCCATGATAGCTGAGATCACCGACATGTCAATTCCTGAAAAAGATCGACTGCAACGTCAGACGAACCTAGTGTCACTACATGCGAGCAACGACAACAAGAGTGAACACGAGAGCGAGACCACTCGACGAATGGGGCTCACTGAAAAGGATATGGAACAAGCCACGCGTCTACGGATGGAGCATTGTCAACTCGAGTGTCTCCTGAACCAGGCACGAGGGACAACGGACCCTCGTCATGTCTTGAGCGTATCCGAGCTTTTCGAGCCCCTGGCGAGCAGCCAGGTCCAAGTCGAGCATGTCTTTCGTTTCCATGGTAGTCGACGTGGGGAAGAAAGAGCTTATCTCGTCTCCAAGCAGCATGGGAAAGCGGACAGGACTTGCGCGGTTATTCATGACCGCCGCGGTCGATTGCGTAGACTGGACCGTGTTGGGTGTTCTTTCTCACACTGCGTCTCTACTCAACGGCAAGGCGCAACTCACTTTTGGACTTTGGCATAGCCGTTCTGGAAGATATCCGTTCTGGAGGGGACCACCGTCGCCACCATCAGCGGGCACGACATGATGCACGATGGGGATCCACAACACGCACCAACTATCAGCTGCAGCCACCACCATACACAATCCGACAGTGAACGAGTTCCACAGTGGTCTCTATGGTGGACAACTTGAATTTCGATTCTTTTTTTTCGCGACAACATTCGGATGCAGCGCCACATTAACCACCTATGACGGAATTGTTGACTAAGACCAGATATAGCAAGGTGTTTGGGCCCCTGAAAGTTTGATTCCTTCCTCCATCCTGTTTCCCCTCGTTGACTTTGGCGATGGGGTCAGTGCGGTCGAGGACAAACGTAAGATGCGCTCGATGTGCCCAGGAGGGAGAATGGGGCTCCTACATGCGTTGTTCTCGGTGCAAAGCCTCCATATACTGCGTACGACCCTTTTCCACGCGTACTTCGGTTCTTGCTCACTCGCTTCTGTCCTCCAACCCTTCAGTCCAATAAATGTCAAGCATCAGATTGGCCATACCACAAGATAAATTGCACACCCGCACCACTTCGACAACTTTCTCGTATACCACCCTTCAAAGTATTGGGGGTCACCATCGCCTGCAACGCCGACCGAGCGCGCGGCGCACGCGCGTTCGAAGTCAAAATCATCGATCCATCACATGCGATACATACACAGGGCATTCCTTGTCCATTATTCCGACAAGTCGGCTTCCCTCTCTTGCTCTTTCGACATATCCCCGACGACCCTGCCACGATGGCACGTGATCCCGGACTGGACAATCAACTTGCCTCACACCTACTAACGGACCCGAATACGGGTTATCCAGAGGAAAAGTGAGCACATTACCAGTCCCTCCCGTCGTCCGGTTGACGATGCGTCTAGATGGCAGAGAGCGGGTTACATAGGCACGGTATGTCCCGTGCCAGATTTTGATGCCAGATCAGCCTTGAAAGTTGAGTATCGTCTAGGTGACCGTGATGCGTCAAGACTGGAAACCATTCTCATTCGAAGCAATCGAAACTGCGTTGATGTATGTCGACCACCTCCTCGGCATGTTTCGCGATGGCGTGTCTCCGACACGCCTGATGAACCCTGCCGGCTTTCAACGTTTTTGCCAATGGCACAAGGAACAGAGGATCTCGAGTGGCAATATGTCGTTCCAGACGATGACTATTCCCCTGTGATATCTGGGCAGATCTTTTTGTAGGTATCTGATCACATCGCGTTCATATATATGTTCGATAGTAGTACCTGTATGTTGTTGTTGTAACTCACGTCATATCTTGAATGGATATTCACAGTGTACTTTTACACACGCTCATCGCGCAGGGATCGCACAGTCGTGTGATTTCGACGGTTCGCTTGTCCTGCCCATGTGCCACAAAGGTTATCTGAATCCCACGAGTCCCCACCGTACATCTTTGACACACGGGCACACCCGTCAGGATATTAAGAATACGATCGCTCGTGAAACATCCCGCGTCAAAATAGCTGGATAGCGCATCAACGAGTACCCTTTTCATCAAGGGAAATGGTCACTGGCAGGCACCGAGCAACACAAGCATAGCAGAGTCTGGACCAGGTCTCGCCACAAAGGCTATTCCTGCAGTCTCAAACTGGATCCGGCGGTAACCATGCGTCTAAGACAACTTGAAGTCCCCTTCGGAGTTAACGACAGCCCCGGTACCGTGCGATACTACGCGGTCATGGCATCATGATTCATGATTCGGATGATGCTGACGGGCGGCCGTGGTACTGACGACATTTGCTCTCGATCGAGCTTACTTGCGTTAGACCTTGGAGGCGCGCCTTCTGCATCATTACATATCTAGATCCGTATTACTAGTGGTCCCCCATCGGGCATCCGGTATCAAAGGATGGCTGGCGCATGTGGGGTGGAAAGACGTAATTGTGGTCGGGGTGTTGTGCTGCCGTATGTCTTTCACAGCGCTTCAAAGCTTCAAGAATCAAGATTCGCACTCGCCGCGATACTCACGGGATCTTTGAAAGAACAATGGGCCACAAATGATCTCCGCCGCTTTCTCTTTGAACTTTAAGTAACTCGACGTTGGTCCTCGATCACTTGATACTCCATGGTAGGTCCGAGCGATAATATGTTGATATCCGATACGACAGCATCTCCACAGGTTCGGCCACAGCGTGATGCGGGCATGCTAAGCTTGCCGTGTGTGGCCGGCGGCAAAGGCGCCTTTGACAAACTTAAAGGGGATAACAAATCGTTTTTTTCTGCCTTTCTTTTGATCCTTTTCACAGGACGACCCTGTGACGTAGCCATGGACGGGATATAGCTATCCTGAGATACGGCGGTTGCTTGCGAAGCACCCGCACAGCAAGTACTCAAGGCACGGTTACTGGTATGTACTAAAGAAGGTCCAGGGCGCTGCGGTGGATTCGGATTGAAGCTTGGACTCACAGTGCGCGTCTTCAAATTCGAGCTTTTCACGGGCAATGGGACCCCAAGGGCGACGCTTTTTCAGCCAAGCACTGTCCTCTTGGAAAACGACGAAACGACGAGACGAAACCGATGGATTGCGTTTCAAATGCTGTCCTGAAAGTGAAACGCTTGCCCCGAATGCATCACCATTATCACAGTCGCCAAGATCCACGACCAAACAGTCTAGCCCCTAATTTAGGTAGTCTGGCCCCGTCATGTACCATGTCAATATCCTTGACGATATCACGTGTACGAAACGGCTACCATAAAACCCGTAGTGTGCCCAGTACGCTCAGCATCCCGCCTTCTGTATTGTATTTCCTGGCCCGCGGCAAGCCATGTCACTCCTCAAGATACCCATCCTCCTTTCGTCCGTTTGGCTCTTCAACATATCCTTCATGTCCCCTACCACCCCTCCCGACGAATCTGAGCGCGTACATGGTGCCTTTTACGAACGGATATGCCCAACTACATTCCCGCTTTTACACAAGGTATGTGAACTTCCCATCACGGACGGTGCGACGTGATCACAGGAACTGATCACCCCTTGCAACGCACACAGCTTTCCGCATCCATTCCTTGTCTCGCCGAGTCGGTCGTGATACTTGCCATCAATTACCCTTCCACGCTCTCCTCCGAGGTGCTCTCTCGATTAGTCCTCTCAGGCCAACTACCCACCTCGCGCGTCAACCGTTACTTCTTTCTCGGGTCTGTCATCGCCGCCATCGGCGGTCTAGGACGTCTCTGGTGTTTCCGCGCCCTCGGACGTCATTTTACCCACCAACTGGCCGTCCGAAAGGATCACAAGCTCATCACGACAGGACCATACGCGATCGTTCGACACCCGTCGTATCTGTTTGGGAATCTGGGTGCGCTTGGGATGTCGTGCATGATCACCAGCCCCGGCTCGTTCACATGGCGCTGTGGCTGGCTCGACACGACATTTGGGAGGGTCGTCATTGGGGTGTGGGCGATGCAGAACGTGTTGGGGTGGGTGCTCGGTTATGCGCGGTGTCAAAGCGAAGATGCGTTCTTAAAGGAGCACTTCCGGGAAGAGTGGGACAGGTATTCGCAAAGGGTGAGATATCGGATGATTCCTGGTGTGTACTAGGCGCGTGGAAGTGGAGGGTGGAATGGGAATTGGCTGTGACGCATGCACTATGGACGTGGTGTGTACGGACGAGACAGATTGAATACCCCACCCTGTTGGACCAACGAAGCGAACGATGATGCGTGACTTGCTAATACGTAACTAGGATACGTGTCGCACGTTGCAAGCCGGCGGCAAGTAATTTGTGATGGGACCAACAACTGTCAACATGCCACAATTCTCACTTCACGCTCTGAGTCGTTCTGATGGAAATTTCTTCGTCTGGAAATATTCTTGCCTGAGCACTTGCATTTCCTTATCTAGTTACAACTTTGGCTTCCTTGGCGTCTACCGGTAACTGCCAGTGTGTCACCTGAACTTATAATAAATCCGTTCATTCATTCAGCTCGTCGACCGGACTAGCTCAGGGGGACAATCTTGATTGACAGGCGACACGCCGCGGAAAATGAACCGTGCGGCCTGACAAATGGAGTCCGTTTCTCGCTCACGATAGGTGTGTTCCAAAAAAAAAGCCGGTCCCAAGTTTCACAACTTGGCTGTGTCTCGTGCCCGGTTTTTCTCTCGTCTCCGGTTACATTTCGATCAAATCATGTTTCCATAATCGACTCGGCGCGGGACCCCGTTGATTGCGCTATTTACTCGATAGGCTGTATCGTGAATCGTGTCAGTCGTTCGGTGCGTGACCGGCCTGGACTTGCTGTGCGATAACGGTTCCTGTGGGAATGCGCGAATGCTTGTCCAGGCCTCGTTTCCTGTTTCAACGCGTATTCTTGGGTTCCCATGGTGGTTCTTTGGGCGGGCTGGTCAATTTTGTGGTCATTAGTAAGCCTGGCGCTCGACACCATCCTCGGTCCCGGTGAGTTCCAGAAGTGGATCATTGATGTATCAGGCCCACCTTGTACTCTGGAGCTGGAACCGCGCATGAGTGGATGCCGAAACTGGGGGTGTAAAGGGACAACGGAATGGATATGAGCGAACAGCCCAGCGAGAGAAAAGGGAGACATACAAATCCAGATAAGTCTGCACGTTATCGATCTTCTCAATGTCTTTGAGGTAGGGTGTTCCGTGGACCTCTGTTGTGCCAACGAATCATGATCACGCCGGAACGTCAGAGGGATCGTAGAGTCCTCACTGAGCCTGCCCTTCTGGTGGTTAAGTTGCTCGAGCCGGTATTTATCTGAGCCTTCTTGTGAATGACGTCGGATCTACTAAGGGTAATCATGCTGCTACCCATGGCCTTCTCGGCAATCGCAGAGCTACGAGAATAGCTCTGCCTGTTCTAGTTACCAGTCCGGTCAGTTTTGCCGATTAATCTCGATGTGGCGGCCAAGTTTTGCTAGGGATGTGCCTGTGAGGTTTGTCTTTGGAGAGATTGGTGAGAGGGCGGACTCACGGGATCAGCTGCAAAGAACTACCGGCACAATGAAATGAGGAACGAGGAACGCGACGGACCTCCGCATAGGGACCTTGTCCTGGCTTACTACCCAGAGGGTAGAGCTTGATGTTCACGTAAACCCTTTGGTTAACAAAAGTCGACTCGATCGTGTACTTGACTTTTGGTTCGCTCTTCACGTCTATGTCATTGAAATCATCATCGTAGTAGAACCTTCCCTTGAGGTCTGTACAACAGCGACGTGCATCAGCAATACAACGGTTGACGCGTTCGAATCTGTCAAGACCCACCACTCCCGATGTAAAACCCGTCCGTGAATCCCAAATCCAGATCGGGGACTTCTAGGCGCAAGGCTGGCCTCAGGAATCTGTACTTGAAGAATAGTGCTTCCCCCTCCGCGTTGTGCTTGTAGTCACGTTCCAGTTGTGAGAATTTGTCCCCTGGCATAGTTGTTAGCCTCGATGGATTAGCGTGGGGCGAATGTCACAAAGGTAGTTGCGGCTGGGGGCATCTATACTGTCAGTCATAAGTGTCTGGGCCATATTCTGTGAGGGAGCACATGCAATGGTGTCAATTCGTAGTCTCGAACCAGACGTTCTAGGAACTTGGAAGACCGGCGAAGTACGCACCCGGGCCGAGTGTGTATGAACACTTTCTAGAACCCGACTTGGGTGTCATCATTTCTGCCAGCTTTGTGTTCTCGTCATGGGTGGTGCGTCAAATGTTGTGGCATATGATCAAGTGCTTACTGATTGGCAGATGTTTGCCCCGTGTGAGTCTATTTCCGGGTCAACCTCCCTCTCAGCTTGCCAGAGCATTGAAGATTCTATTTTTGCATTTTCCGGACGTCCTCCTAGCACTGAACCAGTCTCCGGGTGAATTTTCCACTCCTGCCGGAGCACTGATAGGCGCCTACTATTGTACAATGTCTCATGAAGGGCACATGTGGGTTAGCATTACCAGACCCTGTAGTGGCACTGCCGTCGTCGCGGATGCGAAGATTGCCATCCGGTGCACTAGGGGTCTCTTGCCTTTATGTGACACCAAGATTTATTGACTCGGATGTGCAAGCGTTCGAGTGCTGTCGTGTTGAAAATCAGCTTCGGTGAATCGAGATCCCCGAGCTGTGGACCCACTCGCGAAATGAACTCATCACTCGATCAGTAAGTCAACCGCCTGAACCTACCGAGGCCAACACGTTCAGCGGACCTTTTGAATCGTTGGCCGTTGTCAGCCACAGCATGCAAGTTGGTTTGACGACGAAGCAGAAACAAACATTTGATGTCTGAACTTGGAAACACCCCACGATGACTCGGCCAAAGTATATCCAGTACTGCTGGATGTCGAAATCATTACCGTCCACAATCCATCCCGTCAATGTCGTTCAGAAGCTGTATGATATAACCCATCCTGTTCGAACAATTTCAGACGCCAAAGACCATTCAATTAATCCGCAAAACTAATATCATTTTCCAGTAAACAGCCCAGTGAGATAAACCACTCCACTAATCCCAACTACCACCTCCTATTCGATCATCCTTCAAAAACCGACGTTGATGGGAGTGCAACCAACGTTCACCAGACCGTTCTAGTACTTCCGTTTAGCAATCCTCTCACAAACATTTCAAGACAGGATACTCACGAAGTCATCGTTGCTACAGCAGACTGTCTGCCCGCTACAACTGTTGCCGCCTATGGCGAGCACATCGATAGGTGAGCAGCCGAACCCAACACCACCGACAGCCCCAACAGCCGCTGCAACCAGGTTGTGGTCAGCAAGGAAGTTGTGAGCCTGATCCACCTATAGTATGGAAACAACTCAATTCCTATCCAACCTCGAAAAAAGCAATACAAACTTACACTCTGCACTTTGTTGCAGCAGTTGATGGTCCCAGTGCTGCACGTATCGCGCGCCTTAAGGTGAGAGGCAGAAACGAGAAGAGCGAGAGGAAGGAGAGCGAAGACGCGAGCGAACATAGTGAAGAACAGAGATGTAGCGAGTCGCTGAGGAGAGTAAATGAGAGGAGTGGGTGGTTGACCTGCTGGTCAGTCTTGTTCTCCCCGTCTTTTTATACCTGGAGGGTAAGACCACATCCGACGATTACGTGCGTCGCGAGACAGTCCTCGTGTCACGGAAATCACCTCCGGCTAGCTTGTGCTGTAAAAACGAAGACAGCAAATTGTCAACAATACAGTCCCTCCAGGGTTGACCGCTCTGGACTTTGTGGTCTGGGCCGGGCACGACTCGGGTATAGGTGAAGATATTGAGGAATTTACGTTGGTTGCCGACATAACCCCGGGCGAGAGCCACGCCTGCATTGTCTCTCCCTGTAAATTCATGAGGTGACCAACAGGTACGTGCGAGTACTGACTAGTACGCCTACCTTGGTGCGAATGATGGTCACGCCGGTCGCAAGTCCATTAGATACCGTCGCCAGGCTGCAT
This sequence comes from Tylopilus alboater, assembly GCA_038090535.1. Lineage (NCBI taxonomy): Eukaryota > Fungi > Basidiomycota > Agaricomycetes > Boletales > Boletaceae > Tylopilus > Tylopilus alboater. Next base: position 17,837 of record JBBPMW010000122.1, on the reverse strand, counting down.
GTCTAATGGCCTGGGGGAGAAACCTAATAGACTGTCGCGCCTCCGACTCGATCAACCCGTCTTCCGAGTCTGGAGGAGCAGTTTATGACGTTACCGCTTGATGTGTTGTTGGCCTGTCATACTAGCCTGTCCAATCGGAGCTCTCAAAAATCAATTAAAAAAAAGGGCAATTAAGGGTCCTATGAAAAAAACCTCTTCTCGCACAACTGTCAGAATTGCTCAGAACCAGTCCTAACGCACTACCTAGTGTACAGAAAAGTTGACCCGTATCGTTACCCGTATCATGTTATCCTATCTGTTGCACATAACCTACTTCAACGTTCTTCTGCATACAATGTACACCATCTACACGCCGCTTGGACGCTCCCCTTGCGCAAACATTCCCACCGACACCCAATAATTCACCCATCCGGCCGCGTCCACAGCGGAGAGCGGTAGGAGATGACGCATCGTCTCGCTTACTTGCTGCGCAACGTCCGTCGCAAAACTCGGAGAGCCGGCAACTTCGACATCTTCGGATGCGTCCAACGGGCTCGACTGGAGACGTATCGCTGCGTCGCCTTGAGCCACGGTGCGCATGAACCCAAGGAGTTTGATGGCAGGCTACTCGGCATGAGGGTAAGGTAATTAAGATGAAAGAGAAATAGAAGGCGTCAGCGGGTAATGTCACCGAGAGAGCCTGCTCATGGACTGACCACACGTCGAACATCTTCGCTCGTATGAACTGCGTGTTTTTCCAGTCTTTGCACCCACTCGCTGAATGGGATCAAGGGGAGCGGAGACGGGGTCAGGTGATTCTGATAAAGAGCATCGCTGATAGGCTGCATGACAGACTTCTATGCGATTGGTCGGGGATGCACCAGGTTCACGGCAATGGGGGGTTCCTCGTCTGCGAACGCAATCTCTAGCATCGCATCGGATACAGCGTGCGGAGGAAGCCATGACGTGACCTTTATACCACGTCAGCCAAAAAAGAACTGTGACCCAGTGATTGACTCACCCCGCGCGCTTCAGGAAGCGCGCCCAAGGTCACGCTCGACTTGACGATGATAGGAACCCAGTCCGTAGTCGACCACGCGCCCCGTGGTGCACCACCCGTAATCTGTCCGATCCTAAACGATGTTGCCGGCAACCCACTCATTGCGAGGATCTGTCCATGACGAGAATGATCAAAGGCTAGATCGTAATCGACGATCAAAGTACGCACCCGCTCAGACACATACTTTCCCGCACCATAGCCAGGTCCAACAGCAACCCCTGCATCGAACTGCACCTCCTCCGGGAACGCGCCCTTGCTCTTATCCCACCCTTGCGCCGACGACACAGACGACGTGAACAAGAACTTCGGTTTGGCCGACCACTTGGATGCACGTGCGAGATCTATCAGGTGCCGCGTACCCCTAACGTTGGACTCAAACGATGGCAACGCGAGATTGAAATCAAGGCGCCACGCATTGTGTATGATCACCGTCACCGAATCACGGATCTCCGCGTATGTCCGATCGTCAAGCGACAGGTTCCGTTGCGCTGCGTCGCCCTCAACGTAGATCAGCTTTTCTGAATTGAGGACGGCAGTGTCGAGTCCGCGATCCTCGAACGCCGCGTACTGTCGACGCTCGATCGTGCTCGTCTTGGATGGCCTGTTGAACGCATACACGACGGTGACGTCTTCGCGTCCCAACAAGGACGCAAGAAGATACGACCCGAGCCCACCCGTCGAACCGGTCAATAAAACGACGTGGCGATGGTGGGACCTCCCCGGCACGCCATCGCCTTCGCCAAGCTTGTCTCCCAAACCGACAGAGTACTTGTCAATCATTTCCTCCATTTCTGCTTTGGGATCTGGAGTGAGAGAAGGAGAAATGTCCTTTCCATCCAACAGTCGAATCAAATGCCTGGCAAGGAGCCGAAGTGAGGGGTTCGAGAAGATGATGTTCTGGCTGACTCGAGATGCTGCTGCTTGAATCGGCTCGTGAGAAGACGCGGCAAGCGACCCGATAATCCGATTCTTGAGGAAGGTCGAAGACAAGCTGTGAGCGTAAACGAGTGAAGGTCGTACACGAGAAGGGGGAAAAAAAAGCATACCTGTCGAATCCCTGTTCAAACATGTCCACATCGACCTCGATGGGTTTACCCGCATTGATGGCCGTCGCATGCACCATCAACCAGTTCTCGACCTCGAGTTGAGACCAAGTCGGAGGGAGCGGGACGTCGATCCCAGCTTTTGCACTCGCTTCCACGGACGCATACCTATGTGAGTTTCCAGAACCGTGAGGACGGACGTGGATGAAATACTTAGAGGCTCGACACTTACAGTGCATCGATTTCCGATTCATACAACTTCATCGTCGCCTTCTTGATCACTGTTCCCTTTCCAGCGCGCAACATGGGTTTATCTTTGCTGGTCACCAAGATCATCTCTTTAAAGATCCGGCTGAATGCCGGCGCCTCCTTGTTTGCTTCCTCGACTTCTCGCCTAGCGCATGGTATCAGCTTAAGCTTATACGATGGAAATGGGGTGAGAATGGAAATGAAAACGCAGGCTACGCACCAAATCTTGTTTCTCAAGTCAGCGACCTGTTCGTCGTCCGTGATGTCGATCGCATACTCTGGCCTAGGTTCCACGAGCACCCCTGTCTGGTTACGACCACGTCCAAACATACAAACACCTGAGAGCACGGGACTTGCGCCAATTACAGATTCTATCGGCGCTGGAACCGTCTTTTCTCCTGAGGAATGAATCAGGACGTCGTCAATTCTGCCGACGCTACACAACGTTACATGACGGCGATAAGCACAGCGTGATACAAGAATGCATACATAAGGCACATACATTTTATATAACCCTTCAATGGTGGGATGTTTGATGAATACATCCGAGGTCGCGTAGCCTCTTGCGTCTAGGAGATTCTCAACAGACGGCTGGTGCGTCGAAGAGGTCTACAGAACACGAGCAAGAACCGTCAAAAGTTAGTTTACCCGAGTGAGACCGCGAGTTCCCAGCAGACACGCACCAGAAGTTGACATTCGTATGTTCCGTCACCCTGCGGCACCCATCGTATGCTCTGATTCGGCCCAAATCGTGCCCACTCCCAAAGGCGCAACTCGTTAGGATCCCGGAATACGTGAGTAAGCGGGCCAAATTCTGTCCCACCGTATACAGATGTAAGCTTGACGCCAGCGGCAACCAGCACATTCCCCGACTTTCCGGCGAGAGGCCCGCCCGCAAAAGCCTAAGAGAGGTCATGTCAATTCCGAATGACTACAAGGGAAAAGGAACAAGATGACACTTTCCACATATTCCAGCGAGCTGAGAACGTCAATAGCTTGCGCAGAAGTAGCCCATTCTTCCAAGAACGTAGGCACGACAATGAGCGAGTTTGACTGGGTCGACTGGATGACCTCGAGCGTATTCTGCGGGTTCGGTATAATGGGGGCTTTGATTATATCGTGATAAGACGCGGGGGGGAACACAGCTACGCTCGCGAGGGAAGCAACAGGGTAGAACAGATGTAAAAGCGTCCCCATCATGTGGAATGAGGGAAGAGAAGCGGCACAAATTGTAATGTGCTTGGAAGAATTAACGTGATCTTGTACGGACGCTGGTCTGGAATGAGATCATATGGACGTTGATAATCAAAGAAACACGCACGGGCGATGCACCAGTGAACAGCAGTGAGGTTCGTCATCGGGATGGGTTTTGGGAAACCGGTGCTCCCTGACGAATGAAGGTAGAGCATGATATCGTCTTTGAGCGGTCGTCCCTCCGCTTTTGGATATGGTACGAACGGGGTGCACTCCGTCTCCTTCCCAAGGGCGGGGTAAGCGTATGCGAGGGTGGGCGGATCCTCAATCTGGAGCCCGGAGACCCCAGCGCTGATACCGTCCAAGAGAGGCCCTAACGAATGGCGCGTTGCAATTAAACGGCGGCAGCCGGTCTTTTGCATCATGTTCACCACAGCAGCTGGTGAATTACGTGGGGACATCGGGAAGGGCTTTAAAAGAGATCAGAGAAATTTCCAATTATTTCGGTGAGGACGCACAATGAGACCGGCATAAATCACCCCCATCGTTAGTGCCTGGTAGAGGATGGTGTCACAATTGGCGATGATAGCGATGATTTCGCCGTTGGGGCCCTTCCGATTGGGGCGGACGGCATGAGCGATGCGCTGGCATGCACGGTAAAATTCTAAATGGCAGATGTGGCGAACATCCATGATATCCTCGTCGTAGAAGGTATAGAAGGGATGAGCCGAGTTATGCTTTGCATTAAACTCAACCATATCTGGTAAAAATAGAGTTCCATCAAAGGGAGGGTAGGATAGACCACTGGGATTCTGCTGGGAAGAAATCGCAGGTGCCATGTTCCGTATCGCAAATGTTAACAGTACACGGGGAGGCAATAAAGATGAAAACGGTTCTGAGTAGTTGAAGCCCAAGGACAGTGTTTATATGATATGCATGTCGGCCCCTAGAAGAAACAGGGGACAGGGATAGTTCTTTCCCTGCTGACAGCGTATGAGGTAAGCCCGAGGTAGTCATACACACCGACTGTGTAATCCACGTTATACTTTAGGCTCGGCTATGGCCGAGGTCGAAGTCAGAAGGAGTGGCTTTACCGGGTAACGGGTACTGTACCTTCCCGAATTGCCTGAGCAGTTCGGGCTTTGCTCAACATGACCGAGGATGATGAATTGCTTGAGTGGTGCGATCCCCCCATGAGACAAGAGCAGCAAAACAGAGAGCCACGTACCTTGAGGCTCCTGTATCTGCCGTCCCAGCTGACTTTCCCACCCATTTGGACCCAAGGATAAGAATAACGCCTCCTGGACCGGCCCGGGACCACCACCCTTCAGACGTCTTGTCCAAAGTGCACGAGGAAAGATCTAGTTACGCCGTGCTAGTGATGACATGTCGAGGCAACGTGAATGCTCTCTGATTCATTGACCCCATTGATATGAAGTTGACCAGCGCTAGGTATGACAACAAGTTGGGAGCGACCCAGCTCAGTCAAAGTAGTGAATGGAGGTGAAGTGTTTCTTATTTGCACCACAAGAGTCGGGACGAACGGTTTGTACCAAGTACTATGAGTTCTCAGTTCAAAGGGTGACCCAGGGTCTGATTATCTAATACTAGTGAGATGTGCTGACATAATCGATTCACCGAAGCTCAAGTTTTGCATTTCTCCTATACATTATCATTAACTCCTCCAAAGTTGGAACAAGAACAAGTCCAACACGATTTTCTCCAGGCGTTGTCCTCGCAAATCAATGCTCTGCCTTTGCCATCAGTACTTGTCTGGACTGTGTATCATCGTGATTCGGCTTATTGTGAGACCACCGGTCCACGAATATGGTCTTGCGCCGTGTGGTTTCCCCGCTTCGGAAGATGAAATCTGCCTACAAATACTCGACAAAGACGTTCCTTTTCGGACTGGCTCCATTGAATCATCATGTCTGCCCCGGGGACCCTCAAAATCGCGAGACTGTGCTCGTTGTTCCTTTGTTTCGTCTTCGCCGTGGTCGGCTTTTCCGTTGGATTGAATGGCTTGCTCAAGTGCGCAGAAACCAGGATGTGTACCCTTGATACTGACCCACGGCAACAGAGCGAACGGACCGTCTGACATCAACCGAGTAGCATTCCCCGATGGAATCATCGACATCGGCATTTATGGTGAGCAATTAACATCCCTCCCGGCTCGTGTCCAACGGTAACGACGTCCCGCAGACGTGTTCGTCACGGGCGCAGTCGTCACCGCCATCTGCGCCCTCCTGACCCTCCTCTCCGGTGTCTTTTGCGCATCCACGTGGTGTCTCATCAAAACACCGTCTTTCTTCCGAATTCAATCCTGGGCGCTGTTTTTCTGCGCGGCGTGGCTATTCGCGACGCTTGTAGCCTACGATTACTTCTTTGCCAGTCGGCCAGCACAGATCACTACCAACTTCCGTGGTGACCTGCCTACCCCCGGGCCCGTTATTCAACGTCATCCATATCGAGATGTGTACTTTTGTGCGTTTTGGTTTTGGTTTCACAGCGTGGTCCTGTTAGGGGCAGTGGTTGACGTTTCATATGTTGTAGTGTTGTTGGCCGTGATACCCTGGTTTGCATTCGTCTTGGCTATAATCGCAGGCGTGGTGTTGCAACTTGCAGCCAGCCGTGCAGCAACATCTGCCTCAAACACTGGACAGAACTGGAAGCATGGTCGTATTGGACCATAAATCCAGGGGTGAGATCATATTCAGAATTTCCAAAAATCCCCCAAGTATGCTAACTTGATAGATAGAGTATGCAGGCCTCCGCGCTGAACTCGATGGTTTGCCATTGATTCCTTGGTGTTCTATTTTCTGAGGACTGCGGTGTTGTATTTAATTTTGATATGGTCGCGGCGCTCCGGAACTTCTTTAGGAGGTGGTGCGCAGTTATGCGCTCAAGTGCAGAATAATACCTGGTTTGGTAAGATCTTGCACAGCGGGTGCATCGCTTTGGTATTCAGTGACTCATGATATGCTCATCGCAACAACCGCAGGAAACGTCCTCCCCGGGACGTTTGCTCACTCACGAGCTTGTCTCCGAAAGATAAGATCGAAAAAGCGTTGTGCATCTTTTTTTAAGGCATGCGGCAGTCGTCCTCCCAGGATATCGTCCGGAAGTTCCAAGACTCTGCAAGTTAGCTGTGAACGACTGGACCTGTGCATTTTTCGCACGAGAGTGCCGCAAACCTAGAGATGCATCCACAAGGATCGGGACTGGAGTAACCACAAGAATCGGAGCATATCAAAGTAACGTTAGAAGAAATTTGGCATCATGTATTGAAGTATATTGCGGTGAAGTGTCAGGCATCACCGTAGCACTTAGATGTCAGACTGTTCCATCGCAGCACTCAGGAAGAAAACGAACGACTGGGTATATAGTCGAGAAGTACTACGATTAGAGCGTCGACGACGTAAGTATGTATATATACCTAGCGAGCGTTCTTGGTCATATCCAACACCAAACCAAGCGGGCTATTGCCAGTGACAGCATACGATAGGAAGGATTCTAAGCAAACAAAGGTGCAGACTGTGTACCCAGATCATGTTATTACTACCTCTCATGCACATGCGAGTAACGAGGAACGCACTAGCGATGAGGGCGCTGACGCTGGGTAGGCCATGTTCGAGTCTAAAGACGCCGTCGATGCCCCCACCTTGACTCGTGCTCGCCAGCGCGGCTCGGTCGGCCGTTGCAGTGTTGTGGAATTTGGTCATCGCGATCGTCGGGAACGTCATCCTGGGTCCTTGGTTCAACTCAGCAGCTTGATCCGAGAGGAAAACGAGCGCTGCGCCGGGAGCGGGGACTTTGACATTGCAGACGTTGTTAGTCTGGTTGCAATTAACGGTCTGAACATCAACAACCCCGACGGGTCGTCCATCCGAGCTAAAGACGTCGCCGAACGTCTGGCCAGCCCACGTGATGTTATACGTCTGTGTGACGGACGACGCAGAGAGGTATCTGATGCAGACTTAGGTGGTGGACAGGAAGATAAAGAAACGAACCTTACTTGACTCTAACATGAGATGGGACCGTCCCATTGATGGAGATACTAGCTGTGTAATCACTCGCCCCGGAGTTGTCATCAACAAAGTTTATCAGAGCAACACGGGTTGGCTGTCCGTTCTCGTAAATGGCATAACCTGGAGTGAACTCGTTGTCACTGTTCATCTGGAGGTCTAGAACTTGCGATTGGTTTGAGGAACCTAAAGCCTCAGCGACAAACAGGGAGGAATAATACACCGGTCCAATGGTCCATGGATGAAACATCGATTGGTTCGTCACTGGAGCTATACCTGGTTTGAATTACCGGTGTTGGTATACTCGAACAAAGACTTACGCGTGAAAGGCTGACAGAGTGACATCAGCAAGGACGAGGGCGATGGTCAAGGAAAATGCTTACATTATAATAGTTGCCCTGACCACCGACATGAAACATTGCACGAGTGAAGTTCACATAAGCCATTTGAAGGCCATAATCAATGGCCCACAGGGCTGCTGTAAAGCTATCACTTAAACCAGGAAAACCACCGCACGATGCGGTGTTAGTTTCGAGCATAAGGAAAGGCAATCCTTCTGTCTGGGCGTAGGCAGTAGAGCCAAGAAACTCTGAAACAATTCGTTGTCCAGACTTATGTGTCAAGAAGGAGGGAAGCATCTCTTGAGCGGCGCGGGGGGTGCCGATACCATATTGTGCGTAGCAATTATCGGTTGGGTAACTGGGACATACGTCACCATCTCACCGTGGACCATCGCTGAATAAGAGCGAACACACCATTCCACAGCCAGCGCGGCCAAGCTCTGGCTAAAATCGGTAACAAAACCAGTACCCCACACATCTTCAGGTTGCCAAACTCCCGCCAGGTTAGGACCAATGAGAAGGTCCTTGTCAGAAATGTTTGAATCAGCATCAATGGCTTCGATGAGTTGTCCAAATTCCTTCTTGTAGTCGTTAGGGCCATAAACCTACACCAAATGTCGATCTTTTGTGGTGGATATGAAGACGACTGTCCCACACTTGATCGATGGCCGCGTCGTGAGTAAAGATCCGGCTCACTACCTGCCTACATGGCTGTTAGCATACATGTTGCTGTCCAGATGTGGTGACCCATACTTGCAAGCCAACCAGATAATCACCAAGGATCGTTTCTCCAACTTCGGCGACTTGAAGGCGCCAGTTTTGTGTGTCGTTGAAGGGAATGTCTCATGATGTGGATCAGCCAAAAGGATCACTGCCGAACGCTAAACCTACTCAGGTACCAAAGAACGTCAGTGAGAGAGGATATTTGCGCCATCGTCTTGATGATCTCAGGAGTGAATATTAGCGGCGGTGTGATAGTCTGTAAGGGTACCAGTTATTTGGAATCGAATCAAGCGTTGAGTGAGTGATATATAAGTACCGGATTGAAAGATACACCGCAGTATTTCTCAAGCGTGGAACCGTCAGGAGCAGAATCAATCGGGGTAGCGTAATCCTGTGTGTTACCGTCGACACGTACATGGACAGAGCCAGTACGTTCTCTTATATTGGCCATCAGATTGAGGAATGGCAACTGCAAGAATGAGCTAGAGTAAACTAACATCAAACTGATAGTCGTGTGCTGTAAGATGAATAGAGGAGGTCACCTGTTCAGACCAACTGTAGCACAGCGGACAGTCACAATTCGTGACAATCAGTAGACAATCTAGCACTTACAGACTTGTGTGGCGACACTGAGCTCTATACTGAATCCAAAGAAGGAACCCTGTTGATGTATTGAAAGGCCAGGGACCGCTCCGGTCTGAAGTTGCACGACAAATGAAGTCGGCGGGCGAGGATTAGGGAGAGGAGGGGGTGATAAGATGACATCATCGGAACTGGTATAAGGTGCAGAGGTGGCTGTCACTGTCCCATAAGATTGCTGGACATGTGGGCGGTAGATAGTGAGGGACGTGTGTGCAATACAAACCGCTAGAAAAAAGGAGTGGACGAGGAGGAGACGCATGCTTGCTGCCTACAGGCTACAGAGGCTTGAACATTAGGAATCTTATCAACGAATGAAACTTGGCGTCACTTACAACCCCTCTGTTTGAAACGGAGACGAACGCTAACAGTTGGCAAGAAGGAAATTGTTGAGAGTTGGAGCCTGGCTGTTCAACTTCGACTAATACAGCACTTACAGCATCAGGGTCTTGGCAGAATGGTGGACAGGCTAGAACTTTTTAACTTAGTAGCGCAAAGACAGCTCAAAGACTTGACCTAGCTGTTTATAGACTAATATTGTGATAAACTTACTGAGGTCCGGGATCCGAGGCGGCAGCGTTGAGCTCTTCAGCGCCCAGCTGCGTGCTTGAAGTATGTACATTGCCAGTGCGGTATATCTGGATGCTGGATTCGGATTCCTATACGAGTCTGGTAACTTGAAATTGAGATGCATCTGATAATACACGCGTCGATAGTACTAGTGGATGGCCCGTCTGGGGCCGAGTGTGGGAGATCCACTAGCACTTTTCCGAGCTGGTCACACACTTGCTAAGTATTTGGAAAGTTCCCACTGACAATGCACACTTGCTCCGTGGTTTCGTCGTATTGCCAGCGCCTCTGCGGTAATGACACCAGATTTGAACGCGCAAACTGCCATCGATTTGCAGGAGGCTCGGGACAGGGTCTCGATTGACCTGCAAACAATTCGGGACTATCTTTTCGGTGACTGCTCCATGATCATTCACCTTCCGAGACGTCCTTTGACTCACTTGGGATGATTTAACATAGCTGGCAGACGCAATTGGGAGAGCTTCGAGCAGATTGAAAGTGTTCTTCGTAAGGAGCCAGTGTTCGACAAATCGTCCAGGTGAGCTTAGCCACTCGATGAGCTGCCGATGAAGCTTACTGGCAAAATACCAAGGGACTTCATTGGAAGAGTTGAAGCGTATAAGAGGGCCCTCTCCATCATGAAACGCTTGACAGAATTGCAGGGATTACATCAATGGACGGCGGAACAGACAGCTCAAGCCATGTCAATCCTGGCAGAATCGCTTCCGATTACATTGCACGACCTCGGTATGTGTCAGAAAACCTCTAGTTCGTCCATTCGTTTACTTTGTGATAGCCTTTGAACCTGTCTTCCTTGGTCAGGGATCTACTGACTTGGTAGACGAGTATCGGGAACTCGTAGCCAGCAAAGGAATACATGGGTAACCATCTTGATCTGCACATATGTGACTTATTCTGAATTATCCCAGATGCTACCTCCAGACCGAGCTCGGTCACGGTACAAATGTCGCAAGGTTGGAAACAACAGCAACGTATCTTCCTGACGCCCAGAAATTCGACCTGCATTCGCCGACCCTGACTAGCACAAAGTGGTGGATAGGCGCTCTGGGCAAGACAGCCACGCACGGAGTCGTGCAAGCCAAGTTAATTTTGCCAGGAGGCAAGGATGTGGGCCCTCATCTCTTCCTTGTCCAGTTGAGATCATTAGGTTTGTTGTGAATTTGTGATCACTTCCAAGTCGTTTGATATTGTCTAGAGGATCATTCTTTATGCCCGGGAATTACCGCGGGGGATATCGGCCCAAAAGCTGGCGGAGGTAATGGCCTCATTCACGTTGTTGTTCCAATCGTTGATCGACTGCTTCCCAGGATCAGCTGCGTTGGACAATGGATTTGCTAGGTTCGACCACGTCAGAGTACCCAGGGAGAACATGTTCTCGAAATTCGCAATGGTTACTGAAGATGGTCGATATGTTAAGCCTCAGAACCCGAAGCACAGTTTTGGAGGCGTATGTCCATCGTGTTTCAAGCTTGTTCAATACTCAATCTTCTACAGATGATGTACATCCGTGCGAGGTAGCCAGATCTACCATTGCGGCTTCTACTTCTAATGGCTGTTCTCAGTATGGTTACAGCTGCAGGATGGACTCTCGCAAGAGGTATGTCCCTAATTCCGAGAACCTTCCTTCCATTTAAGCGAAAGAAAAAGGAATTACTATTGCGATCCGCTATGCCACTGTCCGCAGACAAGGGGAACCTGACCATCGTGGATTGGAACGCCAAGTTATCAAATACCCTTCTACTTATTATCGCCTTCTCCCTATACTCTCACGTTCGTATGTATTTATTGGATTGGGTCGTCAAACGGTTCGTGTTTCATCTATGGCGGAGCTGCCTGCCTGAACAAGTCCATAGACCAAATCCTTTTCCGCCCTAACAGAGCGAATCGAACAAGGTGACTTGGGTTACCTTACCGAAATGCATGCCATGCTTTGTGGCCTAAAGGTCTTGGTCTCCACCGAGACTATCAATGATCTCGAAAGTGCTCGTCGTGCGTTGGGTGGACATGGTTACAGCATATTTGCTGGAATCGGACGCCTTTACGCAGACTATCTTCCGGCCGCCACGTATGTTGATTCAACAATCTGACTTCTATTACTCACAGTCCGTCAGCTATGAAGGGGACAATTTTGTGCTGGATGGGCAGGTTGTCCGTGCGGCCCTCAAGTCATACAACCTCCTAGCTTCAGCTCCTGATCATCCTCTGGGTTTGCATTCAAATTATCTGCGTCTTCTCAGAGGGGCCCGGCTGAACCGACCAGTGGTTAGCACAATGATGTGGCAGGACCATGCAGCCATAATACGTCTCCTTGAGTGGCGTGCCGCGCTAGCAGTCGAGTGTGCCGCACAAAACCTAGGTCATCCCGACGCGGGCATCAACCGCAGACTCTCTAAAGCTATTACCGAGGCCTTTGTAGCTACTCAAGTAGGCGCTATGGTTTCCGATCTGAACCGACTACCGCAGAACGAAGCCAGCGCTCTCGGAGATCTATATCTCCTAGTACGTTTATACCACTGTCGAGCTCATACTCTTGATGACCCCAATCACTATACCCAGTATTTACTGATCACTACGGAGGAGGCCTTGGTCGATCTCTTCGCGTTCGGGTTGTTACAACGCGGGCCTGACCAGACAGATCCGACACGAGACCTACGTTCAGCCATTGACGCTGTTTGTCTTCGTCTTCTCCCTAATGCTGTCGGGTTCACCGATGCATTCTCCTTCCCCGACTGGGCACTGGATAGGTTTGTTTCAGTCCATCTAATGGGTCGGATCGCTTAAATTTCCGGTACCCAGTGCGCTCGGTGTGTCCAATGGACGCGTCTACGAGGAACTATGGAAGCGAGCTCAGCTTGAGCCCCTCAATCAGACAAACACTACTCCTGGATATGAAGTGAGTCTTGCACATGGTTTAGTAGCACTTGCTCAGCTGGCTGTAGGAGAGCCTGAAGCCGATGCTGGAGGAGGGGAGGCGGATAGCAAAAGTGGCAAAGAGTCGACTTTGAGAGGACGCTCAAAACGAAGATCGTCGACGAATTTCCTCACGATTTCAAGCAACGGTAGTATAAGACGAGAGGAGATGTCTCGCGGTGTAGATAACGATAAATTCAGGTGTAGCGAACGCGTGATCTGTTTGTTCAAGTCATCGATCTTCAACATCACGTTCGAAAGTCTCGACGCCAGTGGAAAATTGTATTACTACCAAATGCTTGGTGACCGGTTTCGGAAGAGTCTCCATCGGACATTACAGTGACAATACGTCTGCCAAGAAACCTTGGTGCTCGCATTCCAGGGCACCTCCGGGCCTTGACTCAGAACGACAAGAAAAAATAGACTTTATGCTTCACATCTGTCCCGGTATGAGTCCGTATGACCGAGGATACCATGTCGTTTGTACAATTAGTAACCCAACAGAAATCATGCTACGCTTTCCTTTGACAGTCCCTCGCGCCTCTCCCAACTTTCCTCGGCTACACCTTGCAAGAATTCCAATTATTATCACATATCATACAACCAACGGCGCCTTTGAGAGGGCCTCGAGCCTAATGGAGCACGTCTACGAGATTTGGTGGGTTAATATCAACATATATGTGATAGGCTCCGGTATGCTGGGGCCTGACATCCTTGAAGGCTTCAGAAGGACGTGGATAGAAGATCTGGCTGCGGAGGGGCATGTAGCGCACTCTTGCGGCTGAAAGGTCGCTTATGACGTTGTTGATAATGGTGGAGAAGACAGACTTGATGTACGATCCAGGGATCATACTTTCGATATTCTGCAGGTTCTGTTTCGGGGCCGCTTGCTTATCAGAGCACCAGGATTGGGGAACTGGGTCATATCCATTGACGATGTTGAAGTTCCAGACTTGGTATTTCCGGCTCTCCAAGTCGTCCTGTCTAGCAGGGATAGGGAGGAGAGTCTCGGAAAAGAACTTGGCAAACGCGTCATTTCCGGGACTGGGTCCAGCGATGGGGTAGGTCAGGATGCGGTCACGTAGGACTACGTCGACTTCAACTAGGACGACAGCAAGGGTGGGGGAAAGGGCGCCACCCAGGCTATGCCCGGTGGTGATGATCCTCAGGTCAGGGTTGGACTGGGATTCGGATTTGAGGAAAGCGAGAAGTGATTGCCCTTCGGCTTTAGCTCCCACGGGAGGCTGTACAGTGAGCAATTGCCACACTGTGCGCGCTGTTCCCCTTGCTATGTATGGATTCCCCCAGTCGACTCCTACGTCGGGTAACGTGAGTGTAGAGGGATCGAAACGCAGGTCAGATACCCAGCGCTTGAAGTCGATCGGAGTGGTTACGTCGAAGTTCGAGTTGAGCCACGTATGAACGGACCTTGTTTGGGTCCCGGCGATAGCGATGACGTAGGTTGGTCTGAGTTCATCATCATCCCCACATATGACCGAGCCGTTGCGGGCAATATACCAAGCGAGATCGGGGCCACCAGAATCATCATTAGGCTTCACCTTCCAAATGACCGGACCCCACACAAGCTTCCATTCACTTCTCTGCGTGCCCTCTGTCGCCTCTGTCGCTGCGTATTTACTGATCTCTGGGAGGAGAAACTCCAACAATTCCTGGTGCTTCTTTTGAAGGTCTCTCTCCGTACCGTTGACATCGTGCACAAAATACGAAGCGAAGCATAGATGATAGACTTCTTGAAAGATGTTTTGTGGGGGGCTCTTTCCTAACACGTCCAGCATCTTTTTAGCGGCGTCTTGGGGAACGTTGAGCACGTTAGTACTGTTTTCAGATGCCGTGCGGGAAAACCATTCGAGAATGTTTTGAATACCAGGCAGTTCAGTGAGGAGACCGCGCTGGACGTCCATGGGAAGTCCATTGTTAGGGTCATGATTCAGCATCGCTGTCAACCGCGCCTGCAGACCATCCAACTCTCCTTGGGTTACCGGCTCTTCCAGTGGTTCGTCAGACGGATCTCCGGACCCCACCGCTTCCATGAACTGCAACAGAGCTTGGATAATCTCGTTGAATTGGTCAGACCCCTGTGGTTCGGTGGATGGCAAAGATCCGCCTGAGGTTCTAAGAATGCGGAGGAAGTCAAGAATGCATTGCCTGATGTCAGCGAGGCGTGGAGGTGCACCGCGGAGATTCCGCCCAGGAACTGCTTTTGGTCCTAACTGAGCCTGGAATTTCAATAGGACGTCAGGGTAGTCTGGAAGCCTCCGAATCAACTCTCCCAGAGTATTCTGGTTGGTCACTGGTAGTAGTTGAAACTCGTCATTTCCAAGCATTTTGAGATTCACATACCTTTATCCAGTACACGCGATTTAAACGCAACGAATTGGGAATAAAGGAAGCGTCTCTCCGATACATCGTTGGTGTTGAGAATCTTCGACGAAGATTCATCATCGACACTAAGAACTTTGAGGGAGTGTTTGACTGTCCCGATGCTCTCCCGTCCTTTACCCTTGATTTCCGGAGCTTTGGGATAGTTGAGGGTAAGCCAGGCTTTATCACGATCGGAAAGTCGAGGTTCGCCCACCACTCTCCTCGCGGTAGTAGAATACCTGCGAGATAGAATGGGGGAAAGATTTTTAGGTTTAACAGAAGAGATTCATTTACCTCATGATAGAGTCTTCGCCGTATTCGCGGAAGTTTGACATTGGCGGATTCGGTTTCTCGTGCACAAGGCCAAGTATATGCCCGATAGCATGAAGTGCAATTACCGAGTTTGCCGCGGGCGTCTTAGTCGGGTCTATCCACCCAAGGTTCATGGTTGACTTTTCTGGGTCAATCATTAAGGCATCGGTACCGATTGCGACCCAATGGCTCTCATCGGGCAAAAAGGTAATCCGTATGTTTGCAGAAGGACGGTTCTTGGAAGATACGAACTTGACATTAGCGTACTTGGTATATTCTTTCATCGCCGTGATCACGAAGGACTCCCTATCGCGGTTGTCTTGTCCTGTGGTGTCAAAGAAGTACGAGATAACCTATATTCGCGGTCGTCTCAAACAATGGGAGTGTAGAATGAAAACACTGACCGCCTTGTTTGACCATAGTCTCGATTCTTCGGTAACGAAATATTTGTTGTCAGAATTTTCAGCAAGGTGTTCGCTGTAGATTTGAAGACGAACTAGTTGGCGTTGAACACAGTTAGTAGTCATTCTTGGAGGGAGCCAGGCCGAGACAAATTACAAGCTCAAGAGGGAGATAAGGGAACTCATATGGACATGCATGCCAACCATAAACTCTGGTTCTCACAGTGATGGCTTTCCGGTGATGAACTGGTGCGTAGCGAGATTCAATGACCCTAATTCCGAATCAAGGTAAAAAAGGGAATAGCTGACATTATCAATACTCAAGTTATGTTTGCGCATCGGGGGTTAGTTTGTATTTGTAATGAGAGTCGAACCCGAATATCGAAGGTAAAACGTGTTGTTGAAAGTTGGAAAAGCTTCGGAAGAGCAAATGCCTATGGTTAGCGGATCCTTGTCTCGCAGAAAGGTGCCTCAATCCGACAGTCGTTCAGTGTTTAACTCCACATCAAGAGATTAGTGAATAAAGTTCGCCCTGACGCCACGTTGTGCCCTTGCGTGCGCCAAGGTCTTCATGATTGATTATAAACGGGAAAATCAAGGCCGTTGGACATGGAGTAAAATACCTTGCCATTATTATTGACTAAGTGGGGACCGTGCGTTCAACGTGCGAGGGTTGCTTGCCGCTGATTCAATAATAACAAGCCCTACTAAATGTTCAGATCGCATCATTGGAGAATATATGGTCATAGTGATGACGCACCTGATTAGTTCTATATTAAAATGTAAATATTTGCCAGTTGGTGCGAAGATCTGGGGGACCATAGACGATGAATTGATGGTCTGAGATTGTGGATATGAGTGCAAGAATGGATATCTGTTGTAGATTGAACCGAACGAGAATAATCTTCCGGCACGGTGGCAGAGCCAGCTGAACGATGACAGTTCCGGGGTGGTTGAATATTGACCCTGCAAACATTCCAGACGTCCAGACGGGCGCAAGATGGACCTAAAGTCGGAAGAATTTAACCAGGGATGGCAGCAAGACCAATAGAAATCGAGATTCAGAATTTTCCAGAATGAATCTGGGGGTCTTCTTCAGACTTCAAGGGCCCGTAACCGCTGATAACTCCGATGCCTGTAGTCGGAAATAAACGTAAGTAGCAGAAGAGTCAACATCAACAACTAGGGTGCCGAAAAATTTGATCGACCCGCATGGTGGGACGAGTCCCACGCTGTCCAGGCGCGGGAGACGTCAATGTTTCAGCTTAGGCCCCTTCCCATCTTCATCCCCACTTCCCCCCGTTGCATCTATCTATACCTATCCTGGAACAACAAGTTAGCCCAGGGTGCTGGTTGTATCATTGCACAAGTACTTTGTCTACCATACGCAGAGCGTTCACTACAGGGTCGAGCGCAGTCGTACTGGATGACTGACCTACCAATCTATGTTTCTCTCACTTGGAACTGGGTCTCTTGTGCACCGATCCCGCGGATTGAAACTGTAGTCCATATGCTATGGATAATGTCGCGACCGGAAACGCCTCGCAGAGGATACGATGACGACCATGATAGTATTAGTACATATTCAGGACACAGCTGTGCGTATGCATGGCACATACTACATATTGCTATCTTACAAGTGCTATTTTTCAGAGAAGAATGTTCAACGCCTAAAAGCCACAGCCGTCATTTTTGCTCCTTCGTACCATCTTTTTCATCTTCAGCGCGACGTCCTATAGCTGACTTACTGCCTTGGAAGTCATCTTTATACGCCTGAACATAGTTCGCAATCTGCTCGTGCACGCCAATGGCTGCCATCATTTTTGCGACCTCGGTTGGAGATGCTCCTGGAATCGACTGCTTGACAGGAATTCCACGTTGCTCCAGGGCGTTCTTGACCATATTCTTCACAAGACTCTTGAAGAATTTATTCCTCACCACGTCTCCGATGGGATCCGTGAGACCGAACTGCCTCGCCAATGTGGGAT
>JBBPMW010000121.1:0-28817 GCA_038090535.1 Tylopilus alboater | reverse complement strand
AAAGCTGATACATATGATCTAGTCTACATTGTTGTCAAACATGAGAGATTTTAATTGGATGATAAATATGAACAACTGTGAAAACACATATTCTTATAATAAACTTGATCAATGGTATCAAACTTAGAGTATTGATCTAATTTTTTCCAATGATAGAGATGTATGGTTCATATCTTTCTTTATTCTTTGATCATATTTTTGTAAGGCTGATACATATGATCTAGTCTACATTGTTGTCAAACATGAGAAATTTTAATTTGATGATAAATATGATCCATATTAACATACTGGAAAATTATGTCAGAATCCCTTGAAATAATTTAATGATCAAGACTATACTGTGAACAATTGTGAAAAGACCTATTCTTGTGATAAACTTGATCAATAGTATTAAACTTGGAATATTGATCTATTTTTTTCCCAATGATAGTTCAGCCAATAATTGTTTCATAATTATTCTTGAAGGTACATATGTACTTTCTTTGACTACCTGATAATTTCTTTTTATCTTCACAATGATTTTATCATGGACATACACTTTCTACCTGATGATTTTGAGAGATGCAGGCAGAATTGTGAATGCTCTACTCTATATCATTATTTGATATTTGACATGTAGTCAACAAAGTGTTACTAAATGAAATCTCCTACAAGAAGACCATACTCTATTATGTTACCAACATTAGAGGACAAGATCATTGGGATCACAATTGATAAACAAGCAGTCACACAATACAAACATCCCAATGAATCCAATTCATGAAATGTTGACAAGTCTACAGTGGTATATGAATGTAGTAACAAAGCGGCATTGTATGTCCATTACATAACGCGTCACGTCAATCAACTACCCGCGGTTTCCCTTTCATTGGCTGCCGCTTCCCTTTCGTTTCGCTCAGCGCGCTTTTGCCGGATCCTGGCAAGCGCGCTATTCTTGGAAGGAAGCCGTTCGACCTCAGAATAAAGCGGGAATATCTGTCTGTCTCCTCGTGAGATTAAAGAAAGCAACTACTGAAAAGTACGTACCGGTTCCACCAAGTCATCAACTGATCGACCTCCTCCCTCTCCTCAGGGTCTTCGAGGAGTTCCAGCAAGCTATTGTAGAATCGTTCTGAATCTGTTACAAGGTCGGTGCGGGAAAAGACTTGCGCCGAAGTTAACGCGAAACGGGCCTATCCGGATCAGTTTGTAACACGTAGATCAACGTCCCTACTTACCTGTGTGGCAACATATGCGAGGGAAGCCTTGGTGACGGTGTGCATGCCGTGAATGCGGGCATTTCCAGATCGCGTGGCTTTGGGCTCTTGATCGACAGAGCTCGGCAAGGTAAAAACATGCTTAAAAGCCTATGGTTGCGAAGGTGAGTGTACAAACTATACGATACCAGGTGGACACTCACGGAAACAAGGAGACCGCTGCGGAGCAGGCCATTCCACGGGTCATCGAGGTCGTACATGTAGTTGGCGTATAGGAAAATAGGCCACTGGTCCCCGGCTACTTGCAGCTCGCCGTTCGCCAGTTTCGTGCGTGTCCTGCGTCACAGTCGCGTTCACGTCAGAGTGATACAGCACGGGAGGGGACATACTCAATGTTGTTCCAATCGAGGCCCGCCGGACAGAGGAGCGCTCTGGTACGGTCGTGGTGGAAACCCCGTCCAGACTTCACGTTACGGGGAATGTGAGGGCTCAGGGATTGCCCTTTCGGAGTAATCCAATCGATTATAGGGCCTTTCATGCCCTTGGTGTCGTCGGCCCTAGCACCGTTGGCACCCTTCTGAATCTAAAATGCGAAACACAGAAATTAGTATAACAATAATGGTAATAAGAAGGAAACGCACCAGGTCAGCGGTCGCGATAACCTCCTCTTCCGACGACTCCATAAGCCGAGTTTCTAACCCCGGGACGATTCGAAGTAGTTCGCGGAAAGCAGCACACTCCTTCCTTTCACTTCGGGCGAAGTCAGATGTTATCCGAAACAGACAGTAAGTGCAACACGCACTTGGCAGTCAAGGACTCTTCGGGGGTATCATCAGACATGGCCAAAAGGCCGTTCGTGATGAGCGTCTGCACGTTGCAAAACGCATGGACCACCCTGCCGAAGTGGCGTCCATGGTGAACCAATGGATCTTGGGTACTCCTAGTGCATCAAGTTAACGACTACAAGGTACGGTTGCTTGACCGCAAAAAAACTCACGGTCGTTTCCTTGGGCCGAGCTGCAGAGCACTGGAACATCCACGCTTCCTCCCGGACGCAGGCTGTTCGTCACCATTGGCGCTGCCCGTGGACGCGGAAGAGGCGGACATCAGAGCACGTTTGACTTGAAGGGGGGTAGGGGGGGAGAAACCTACTTGTGACGTTGTCGTCCAACGAACCTTTTATGCGGACGAGGCCAAGTGAGAGAAAACGTTCGACAATCGTATGGACTCCATCGTCGGAGTCGTTGGACTCAGTGAGGCGAGTCTTGGATCCGGTACTAGCGAACTGTATCATGATTAGTGATGGGAATTTGGGCACAACCACTTCTGACGGGTGGGAAAAACTTGACCGCCCCGTCACCGCCCATGCGTTTTTCCCATCACTCAGCTCACCGCTTCAGCTAAACGTCACGGTACCGTTGAGTCGACTCCCTTTGTGGGATGGGAATTCTCCATGACCGGGGCTCGACAGTCGACTTGCACAATCCTTACCCGAGGCCACGGCTGTCAACAACCTTTGACGGGTGAGAAAATCCATGTGGGCTCACTTCGCGGTGTTTCTCATCACTGACTTGTTCGTAACGCAGCTGACCACTTCAGCCCTCGTTCGCCATGTACAGCGAGTCTGTTTGGCATAAGTATGAGGAGTGTTGTCAATGCAATACGCTCGCTCCCCATACCAGCACTTTACGCTTAAAAGGATCGACCTCACTCGGTCACAACGACGAAGTTCACTCCCATGGCATCCTCAGCGGACAGACGCCAACTTAGAGGTATGTTTTCTTCATACCGACATGATCACCGAGCGACTTTTAATATTCTAACAGCCTCTCCGAGTCCTCCACGAACTCGGATAGCTGTGGCTCCGAGCAACGGTAACTTTGATAAACCTGACTCATACCAGCGCCTGGACATTCCGGGTGAGTAACCGCCACCCACTGGCACCTCATACTTGAAGTTCGTCTGATAGCGTCGGGCTTAGACGCCAGGCAGCAACCTCCCAAAAAACGCTCTCGCCTTGAACTTGGTCCATGGCAGCGCCCAGACATTCCAAGTGAGTAACCACGGTGCACCCGCTTCACCCGTCTGATTAGTGTCAGGCTTAGACGCTGGGCCGCAACTGCAAGTTCGTCGAAAACGCTCCCGCGTTGAATGTGACCCCAATTCCCAGGCCAATGACGACTTGTTGGCGAACTCCGAGTCGGAGACGTCAACAAAATCGTTGCAAAAATTGTTGTCTACACTCATTCAGGAGATACAAGCGATGAAGACCTGGCTAGGTCCACTATTGGGCGACCAAGCAGCAAATCAGAAATTATTTCATGGTCCTGTCGCTGCTTCTCAAGTTACCTGTAGGGTATGTCAGCGTTATTGTAGTCCTCAGGAAGTGCAAGGTGACGATTTCGAGGGGTGGTCGAGCTCTAGTGACATTGATCCTTTACTAGAGGGATCGCAACTTCCGTAGTTCGCTTACTTTCTAAACTTTATAAATACTATCCTTAGAATAATGGAACACAAGTTCAGTTCGTACGAAAGACAACATCGGGCATTTCGCTTGGGCCCGAATACAGAACGCAATCGCATGTCCGTGCTACAGAAATACAATCCTGATAATTCAAAGTGACTGTGATATGTGAGCGCGTTATGCATCCTAGAGTCAGAGATGACCCACTCTCATCCTCGCGTGGCCACTGGTACCGGAGTGCGAGAAAGTCTGACGTGGGGGGAGCCCCCACGAGCTTGAGCAGGCCTGCCCCGGGCGCGGGAAGCATTGCCATGCAAGGGTCTGAAGTGAGAGGAGAGAGGAAGAACGACCATACAACCAAGTGTCAAAAGATAGGAGGCTTCGGGACTGGAAGAATCCCTGAGCGCAGACAAAAATTCCGTGTGAGTACCTTCAATGGTCTCCATAGCAAGGTAATTTGCAATCGACCCCTCGACCTTTTCGAGCGACTTCTGAGCTTGCAACATGTTCTCCATGGCAGCTTTCTTCGTCTTCAGCGCAGCAGACCAAAGGAGAGCCTGCCGTTTAGCCTCCTGGAACTCTGGGGCCAACAACTCAGGGTCCTAGTTACCGATGAGTAAGCAGCAGTCACTTCTACCAATGAAGATTATTACTATGGTATCCATATTCGTTGGGTCGGTGAGCACCTCTACCGACCCTTCAACCGAAGAGTCGGGCGATGATGATGGAGAGGAAAGGGGGGATAGGGGAGGGGAGTCATAATCCAAACGGCAAACGACATTAGGCGAGGCTACTGCTTTGTGTGGCACATCTGCCCGTGGGGCCATAGAGGAAATGCCAGTGGCCCGTTGAATTTGTTCGGTATTCATGCCGAAACAAACTAGTGGTCTCCGAGATGGTAAGACTACTGTGACGTTGATGGGTGGGCAGCGATAGCGATCTCTCAGAGCGGGTTTTTCAAGGTCACATATCAAACCTCGGAGTCATCCGTAACGTAGATTTGGAATTCCGAATTGGCACTGGCGTGTGGGTGGCTCCGACGAAGACTCCGACGAAGAGTGACTTTACCCCGAATCTACACCTTTGCCTGCCTTCCAACGCTCTTCAATCGCCATTGCTCGCTTCGAGGAATTGTGCAGCTAGTAGGACTTGTTTCGCAACACTCCAGCTTCGTCGATGGTTGACCATTGACTCCAAGTCGGACCGGGGAGCTTTCAAATTTCCGACTGCCAACCGTGACTCATCCGCCGTACGTCCGAGCCTATAAACGGAGGTCACTTCCCATGTCACCACCTCCAGCGATTCCACGGAAAATGACCTTCATTTCCACGCAAGGTGATTCCTAAACGCCATTTGTGGCTTGGTCTTCTCAGAGCTATCCCCGTTGCGTTGTGTTCAAATTCACACCCAAAGTCTAACTTTTGCCCCATAACCTAGTTCGGGTGTCCTTAGTAGTCTCGGTCCCGGCACACATCCCAACCACGATGCCTTACTAGAAGACATTATTTCAAACGGAGCCCTTCGTTCGTACGATGTAATTGTCGTGGTAAACAACCCGGGAGTAGGTCGCCTGTCCGACACGCATTGTGCCATTCGGAATAACGAGCTCGCATAGGTACACAGCTCCGATCTGCGGACCCTTCACATCTGGAAAAAAGTGCCTGTAGTAACCTGGTTGCTAGGTAGTCTACAGAGTGCTACAGAGCAACTAGATGCATTGTCGTATACTATATAGGAGATGTCTCGACTCGCTTACACTACCAAGTACAATGTACCAAACCTGCTTTGATTCAGCTCTGACGACCATACCCCTGCAACGGCTACGGGTTTTACCTGCAGGTCAGTGCAAACGAGCAAGGGCAATGGCACAACGCGCATGCAGATCGCGCGCGTTGTGTCGTTGCCCCTGCACGGGCGCAAACAGACTCAGAATCACTGGGTGCGGGCAGAGGGCGCACCGCGAACGGGTGGGGACGGCACGAATGGGTGACGGCACAACACGCACGCAGATCGTGCGAGTTGTGTTGTTGCCCCTGCACTGGTGCGAATGGGTGGTGGTAGCACGGGCGAATGGGCGAGGGGACAGTGGTGGTGGTAGCGTACGCGAGTGAGCGAGGGAACGGCGGTCGTGGTGGTGGTAGCGCACGCGAGTGGGCGAGGGGACAGCGGTGGTGGCAGCGCGTGTGAATGATAGGGCCTGGGGTGGTGGTGGTAATGTGCACGAACGGTCAAGCTCCAAGCTTCAAGGTCAAAGATTTACTTTGTCAAAATCTACAACAAAACTGTCACGTGAGTTTGTTTACTCTCGCTCAATTGACTCACTCGGGAGTGCCGCCTGCGTCGGTAGGAACCTTGCTTGGGTTGTCAATGGGTTGTTGTCGTCAAAAGTCACGCACTGTGGCAGTTAATTGCATGGCTTTGCACTTCCATTGTTTTTTTTTTGTTGTTGAATGGCCTTCGGCCGAAATTTGACTTTCATGCGATCAAGACATCATGATGTGATCATTGAGAATAGTCGTCATTGTTTAGACAAGCCTCCTAACTCTATCATCGACGTTCGAACTTCGTGTCATGTCGTTGTCTCTGGCGAACTGTGACCTCTTTTTCTCTCTCGCCAAATATGCTAAGGCAAATTTCCGCGTCGACAAGCAGCAACGACATGTGGGCTGTGTTTTGCTGCAACCTATCTTTCGTCCTGAGGGAGGGGTTTTGATGAACGTTGACGAGATCGTCAACATCGATGGGGGTTTGGTGCAAGAAATAACCCACAATCTCGATGTCGAGCCGGCCATGTTGATATCCTTGTGGCACGACCGGACTGCCGTATACGATCCGGAGACAGAGCGAAAGCCATACATTCAGACTGTCGCATTGGAAGGTAAAGATGAGCTGGAGGAAATTGACGAGCATATTCTTGAGGAATTTAAATTCATTCTTGATAGGTGAGTGAATTGCATATTTCACGGATGGAATGTTGATTTATTGACTCACATAGGAAGACTCGGGCTTATATTATTTGAATTAGGACAGACGCGCGAGGGCGATGACGATGAGCGCGACGGCACGTTGTCGTCGCGTGTGGAGAGAGGGCGAGGACGAGGCGTGGGCGAGGTGTTGTCGTTGTCGCATCGTCATCGTCGCGCCGTCGTCGCGTCATTGTCGTCGCGTCATTGTCTTCGCGCTGTCATCACGTGTGGAGGGTGGGTGGGTGAAGACGAGGAATGGGCAGGGTGCCGTCATCGCATGTGGAGAGAGGGAGGCAAGGACGAGGCGTGGGCGAGATGCCGTCGTCGCGAGGGCGATGTCAACGAGCGCGACAACGAACGCGACGGCACGTCGTTGTCGCGTTGTCGTCACGTGTAGAGGGAGGGCAGGCGAGGTGGGTGAGGGCGAGGCAGAAGGCGCGTCATCTTCATCCCTATGCTATGCTATTGCGTCGATGTCGCATCGTCGTCGTTGTGTCGACGTCGCATGTGGAGGGAAGGTGGGCGAGGTGGGTGACGAGGTGTGCACGAGGATGTTCGATTCCCGCACGAACTGGAGAGGAACGTTACAGACGACTTATCGACAATGAACCTAAACACCTCTAGATCATAATCATCAGCGATCCCGAACTCTTCACTTCCGACCTTCGATACCGTCAGAATTTAAGACTTGCCCTCTGTTCCATCAGCCAACTGCTGTAATGTCATTCCTGCGCAGTCCGAGACGACACTGAGAGAGATTTGAGAGGGATGAATTTAAAAGCGTAGGAAATAAAGACGAATCCGAGTCAAAGGAGCACACTGCAAGCCATGACGTCGCTATCACGTGGACATTCTCTCATCACGTGTCCATCGTTTTGCTCGTCAACAATGACCGGTTGACCTTGCAAGCAAGGTAACATGACACCTTTCAGCGGTGTCCATACGGTAAGTCGCGGCTCGCTCATCCTTTTTTTCCAGCGCCTTCACCCTCGTCCTCGTCCTCGCCGTCACCATCACCCTCGCCGTCACCATCACCCTCGCCGTCACCATCACCCTCGCCTCACCCTCTCTCACCCTCGCCCACCCTCCTATCTCGGCGACCACGCACCGTGCGTGCTAGTGCCATTGCCGTCGCCGTCTCCCTCGTCCACCTTCTCTCTGCGATTGTGCACCATGCGTTCCAGCGCTGTCGCCGTTGCGCTCTCCCTCTCCCTCTCCCTCGCCTCTCCCTTGCCACCCTCTCCTCCCAGCGACGGCGCACCATGCGTGCTGTCGCTGTTGCCCTCTTCCTCACCGTCGCCTCTCCTTTGTACCGCTTCATGCTCGAGCCATACAGAATCGACGACTTCTTCAATCTCGATGCCGCTCCCTAAGAGGACCCGCTCTTTTCTCTCTTCCTCGACGATGACTTTTTGCACCGTGTGTACCAGCGCCATCGCCGTCGCGCTCTCCCTCTCCCTCGCCTATCCACACTCGTGCTGACGGAGACGTCCTCAGTCCTCTTCGTCGAACTACATCCAGCCATTTCGACCGAAGCCTTAGCGATAGCGGGCGCTTTAACCCGCGTGCTACCGAGTAAGCTATTCTAGCCACCGGTATATCCCACATTGCCTCACGCTCCGTTTTGCATCTTAGCGAAACACGACCCCTGATCTCCCGACCCTCGACACCGCCCATCATCACGGACTACCCTCCTCATACCGTCTCGAGCCGGATCGCACAGTCGTATCGCTCTGCAAACCCGCCCGTGAACCAGCCGGTTCCACAGTGGGCACAACCGGCATGATTCGACGTCAACGGGTCCGCGCGCACCTACGCGTGCGGCACCACTCCACGGCCCCACGTCAACTGCGAGTACGCGCTCCCCCATGGCATTCGCTACCACGTGAATGAAGACAGTCGGGCGATCACGAACCTCGACCTCCGAACCTTGACCCGACGAGGTGTCGAACGTCATTGATACGTCTGGCGATGTGCCCGAGGGTTACGAGATGTGGATTCGAGCGGGGAGCAATGCCAAGAAGGTGTGGCGAAAACACAAAGCAGGCAGTGAACCTGTCTTTTTATGGGTGGACCATCGCCATTGTCGGGTTCTCGGCGAGGCGCCGTCGGATGACAGTAAGCCGGGCACGATGCTCTGTCGTTTCGACGCTCACGTGGATGCAATAGGGCTCGGCGATGAATACAGGTATTGGGGATTCATTGAGGTGCACCCGGCACACATCCCACGGGGGATCGTGGAGGCTGCGAGAAAAGATGCGATCGATGCACTCCATTGGTCGTATACTGATCGTCTCCTCACGCCCTCATTTACAGCCCACAGCAACCCCCTTTAGCCAGGACGAGTGCATAGAACTATTCAAGCTTCTCAATGGTGAGGCCGAGTTTCGTTTGAGCTCGATCCATGCCTAACTGCGTCATCCAGATCCGAATCACCCGATTAGTCCCGCATATACTCGGACGGTGGCTCGCATTCTCTTGCACGCTGGTAAGTAACTTGGTTAAACTTTATCAAGAAAGACGTCTCATCGCCAATCCAGCGCATTGGCACCAGGTCAACTTCCGACCTTACAAACCATTGCCTCGTGATGCATCGTATCAACAGCCCGCAAGGAGCACTCCCACCCTCCGCACGATCTTCGAGTTCTTGCTCGGGATTCTATGTCTCGGCATACCCTTCCTGTTTGCGGATAGGGCAAGATACCATGGTCACTTTGACGTTGAGGGAAGGTATTTCCCTGAAAGCACTACGCCGCTGTTCGTCATTGGTGCTTGCGCATGCCAGGTGGCGAGGTTTCCTGACATTTTTGCATGCTGACCTTGTGCTTATCGCGTCACCATCTCAGTCTGCGATCGACCCAGGAGTCTTCGTCATCGATCCCTACGTCGGGTATACACTGCAGCAGACTGTCAGAGGCTTGACCTAGAGATGCAATACTTTCCCTCGATCGCCCGCTCTATCGTGGAAACCATGACTCGGTCATCCTCAGCGCCTCGGTGACGCTGATTTCTTTCCCTGGGTTGGACAGCATCGCGCGGATCGGTGGCTGGTCGCCATCCGTCATCTCGTGGTAATGACATGAATTGGGGTACATCTATTGCCGCGGGCTATAAACTCTGAGTACAAGACATGCCCTCGGTTAGGTGACTGAATACAACTGACCTTGAAACGACGTTGCGGAACTCTCATCCGGAAAAGTTGTTCCAGACTCGCGCACAAAACCTGTTCGTCCGTGAGAACAGGCATCGTAGCAAGTTCATCCGTTTCCTCTTTCGAGGTCTCAGAAGCATCATCATCAGTGCACGAGGACAGAGCAGTGGAGGCAGCCTGAAGGACAAATTTATACTGCCTGTGAGCGATGCACAACATAATCGGAATCAATAGTGGGACCTTTGCACTGATTATACCTTTATTAGATGTGTGCATTTCGACACAAACTTGTGGTCGTGCTCTGTCTTGAGCACAATCTCTTCTTTTGCCTCCATCCCTCACCCATCCCCAGTGATGGTGCACTGCGTGTCCCAGTGCTGTCACCTCTTTTGCTGTTGCTGTCTCCAAGATGGCCTCATCCTCATTGCTCAAAATGGTGAGCCATCATATGTTAACCAGATGTGCTTGATCCTACTGACTAACCAATTCCTAGTACCTGTGACATATATGAGGATGATGAGCTGGAGGGAGAGGTGGAGGTGGAGGTGGATGGATATGATAGCAATGAGATGGTGGGAGATGATGGATATTTTAGAGTTGGAGTAGCTTAGTATATGGAAGTTTGTGTCAGTGGTGCTATCAACCAATAACTATGGATTGCCACATATACTACAATTGTGCCATGTGAGAACTTAGGTGGCTATAGAGTACTACATACATAGGGGAAGCCAATAAGAGCTACCAAGACAATAGGTGCTATGTAGTGCTATATTGCATTGTGTTTTTTTTTTCTAGGTGCTTGCTAGTGTGAGATCAGCAACAAATCATCTAGTGGTTGAACACTTGTAGACTACTACACACTAGTACTAGTACTAGTACTTGATGAGTTACTGAGACAGAAAATGAACTAGCTTCTGGCGCCAGAGGTTCTGGTCATCCATAGACATATTAGGTAGTCCAAATGAAACCTTCAAAAAGAAACTATAGACTCTCTTAATGATTTTTTCAATGTCCCTGCGCTTCTGAACAGTACACCATGTTAGAAATCTAACATTGTGGTGATGATACTCCATAACAGCAGCAATGAGCTTGAGCAAGAACAAAAATTAGTGTTGAAATAGAACAGTAAAAGTATTAGAGTGTAACTTACCCAGCCACATATAGTTGCTCCTGCATGAAGTGAAAGTTCCCAATCAGATAGTGGTGCACCCAACTTGTTGACCAGGTCAAATCGGTAGCTAAGTTGTCCATAGGCTGCTCTCCAAAAGGTCTTCTGGAATATTATATTGCCAAATGGTTCCTAGATAATAAAAACTGAAATTAAAAAAAATTGAATATGAAGTAAAATAACACTTACTAAGGTGGAGGAACCATTGGCAAGTTGTGTGGTTTGATGAAAAATTCCATACCCATGGCTGTCAGAGTGGTTGATCCACCTTTGCATTTGGTTGACATTGATAGGTAGATCAAGAGGGACAAGGACTGCTGATGGATCATGATTCTCAATAGGATTCTTGACCAAGTATAGAGCTCTTGGCCAAAGATGCTCATTAAACCTGTTGGCCACCTCCTTCAATTCCTTGATCATATACTTCCTGAAAGTGGTGTTTGACAGGTCACTGGGAACTGTCTGTCCATTTGGAAGAGCTATGGTAACTGATATTGAATAATATCAGTCTTCAGTTCAAATGAAAAATCCAAACTTACTGCACTCTGGCTTCCACTCCACTCCACAACTATGAGCTGTACTTGTGTAATCAAATATTACCTTGGCCAGAGTTTCCTCTGCAAGGACATCAGAAATGTTGATGTTGGTGGTTTCATACAAATGAATACAAAGAATCCTGCAGGTATCTTTGAAAATGTTCACCCAATGGTTGGCTTGAGCATCATATAGGCTCAGAGTTGCAAATAGACCTATAATAATAATTGCAATATGAATTTCAAGCTGGTCATAGCAATAAACAAACTACTCACTTTTAGCAGAGAAATGAAATTCTTGAGACTGATCAACTTGAACTTGCTCAGGCTCAGGCTCAGACTGGAGATTTTCATTGGTAAGTTCTCCTACCACTGGCAGAGTCTGATTCATAGTTAGGCTTGGATTTGAAATATCATGACTAGCCTAACTTACAGTAGTAGCAACTGCCAGTGATCCAACTTGGGGTCCACCCTGTTGAACTGACTCAGACTCTGTGTCATAATTTGACAATGACCCAGGTTGAACTTGGAAGTTCCAACCTGATACAGCCTGAGACATGGAGCCTAAGCCTGGCTGGGAGTTCCATGGTTCCAAGTCACTCAGGCTGGCACTGGCAACCTGAGCTGGCTCAGATCCTGTTCAAGTTGTGATGTTCACTGATAATATCATGACTGTTTGGACTGTCAGACTTACCATGACCATGGCTGTGGCCTTCAAATTCAAGCATACCAGCTGCCTGAGTGTCCCACTGAGTATAGAATGAGTTGGTGATATCTAGATTGAAATTGTGCACAAGGTAATCATGGACTTGGTATGGCTTGGCCATGCCAGTGGCCTGCCAGTGCCAGTCTGACTCAAACTCAGACTCAGCCGCCATGGTATAGCCTGAGCCTGCCAATGAACCACTTGGTTCAAAAGCATGAGCCTGATAATCCCTATTAAATTGAGTTGTTAGTAAAATTCATTACATTGAACAAGAGCAACTGAATTCTCGTACTGTAGCATTGGCCCAGGCTCAGGTAGACTCAGACTTGCAGCAGGACCATGACTGTGGTCACTGTGACTGTGACTATGACTCGGATGCCATGTGTGACTGGCAAGGTCACCATGACGCTGGACAGTCGCCGGCGTCACCCCAGTCACGGCCGTGGCAACTGTAAGTTGAAATTGAACCTGACACTGCAGCCAATTTGAACGGCAAACGAACCTTCGTCGACGGCATCATGGTCAAGTCCAACTTGAAGTTGGACTTGATTGAATGACTCAGAATTGGACATAGTAGTGACTCGGACGATAGTTTTGGTGAGTGATGGGCAGTGGGAGCAGGTCGCACTGCAGCCTGGCACACATGGCTACTTCACTCAAATCGACCGTCTCAGGCTCCGGCTCGTCCGACTCCGACTCCCACCGCGTCTATCGCCACATCAAAGCTGCGGGTTGCCGCGTTTCTATTCCGTCTCACACTGTGACGTTTGTGGTTTCAGGCTTGGCCCGGGCGCCGTACTCAGGTTCGACTGTGACGCAGCATACCCCAACTTGGCGGTATGCTGCGCTCGAGAATGGTCGTGCATTCTAGGTACTCACTGACGCCTCCGTATCATTCCGGCTGAATGAAAGGCAGAGGATGTCCGCATTCCAAAATGAGTGGTCGAACGAAGGCAAGCGGATTCTTTCGCCGTGGGTCTCATGTTCTCTGTATCAAGGATAATGCACCTCTGAACACCTGTCCTACAGTTGCTGCAAATTTTCGGACGGAACCAAGCTCGGATTGCCCAGAGTTGATGTACTCTGAGATGAAAGATCTCACGTTCGTCGGCCTTGTCTGTCTTCGTGATCCTCCTTGTGAAGACGTGCCAGCTGCGACAGGGATGATCGGACAAGCTGGCGTTCGTGTCTTCATGGTCACCGGCGATTTCAAACTCATTGCAGTTGCCATCACACGTCAGGTAAACCGCCCTTAGTATTCGACTTGCGATTTGTATTCATAACGCGCTTTTTCTCGCCAGGTTGGGATTGTCTCACAACGACGCATTGACACGATCGAAGACCGCGACACATCCTCTTTGATTCACCGTTGGTGTTCTTCACCGCGCTGACGACATTTCTATTTGTCGGGTTTTCGAACGAGGACAAGAAAGAGCCCTTCACCGAACGATGGTGGACGTGGCTCGTTCTGACCGGGCTTTCGCTCGGCGCAGTCCTATCTTGCAAGTGGGTCGGCTTGTTCACCGTCGCGACTGTCGGCATGTGCACGATACTGCAGCTCTGGTTACTCCTCGAGGATTTGCGCGTCAAGCCTCGTACATGGGCAAGACACTGACACCGTTCGGCTGCTCATGTTCCTTAGGCCATCATTGTGTTTATGGCCGGAGAGTACGTTGATGCGATATCGCGCATGGACGACCTCATCGCGACGGATGATGGATAGTCACCTCGGAACCAAGAGCGACGTCTGAGGCCAATGTCAGCTACACCATCCTCGACAACAAATGCAAACGCACCCGCATAGGTACGTGACATCTCCGTCCTTGACCCTCAATTCAGGGCTGACGTTCCATTCAGAACAACAAATCACCCTCTACCCACACCGGGACGAGAATAATCTCTGGCATATTCTCAACGCTACCACCGACGGCTATCCCCAATACAACTACGAAACGCAACCCATCGAGTACATCAAAAACGGATCGCACATCAAGCTGTGGCACATCACCACCGACAAGGCCCTCCACTCACACGATGTCCGTCCTCCGGTCTCCGATGTCGACTTCCAGAACGAGGTATCGGGATACGGCATGACCAGGTTTGCAGCGATACCAACGGCGACTGGGTGGTCGTGATTGAAAAGGGCGACAACAAAGACAAGGAGTCGGGCAAGCGTTTGAAGACGCTGCGAACGCACTTCCGGCTGAGACACTTGAACACGAGGTGTTATCTCTTTTCCCACAAAATAAAGCTACCAGTACAGGCAAATGTTTCTACTACGCAGGACTTCAAGTACGGTACCATCTCGCGTGCGCCTTCGTACTTATTTTTTTTTGGCCTTCTCTCGTAACACTTCACGTTCCCAATTCTTCTAGGTCTTTGCGCCGTAGACTTATTACGCTACACGGCGTAGACCTACCAAGATGGTGAAAGAGGGTAAGACGTGTGGGTAATTTTAGCAGGTATGCTCCACCCTGAAATGGACTTTGCATCCAAAACCTAATGGCGGTGATCGGCTCGCAGTTCTTCTACCCCGAGGGCTTCGCACACGACTACGACGAGTACATGACGCGAGCGCTAGAGATGGTGCACTATGGTGTCTGGAATGACAAGTGTGTACCACCATCTTTCATCGCTACGTCCGTTCGCACTGACGATGACGATCGAACCGCCGTGCTCGCACGCGCGTGTTGGACTCGTAGGACGTTCACGAATCCCCTAAGTGCCACCGGTCAAATATCTATAAGGGTTTCAGGGGAATAACATACCGCTGAATGGTGAGGTCGTCGCAACTATGTTTAGAGCGATTACAGCCACCCACCTGATGGTTGGACGCCGCTGGGAAGTATCTTTTAATGTCTCTATATATTAAGAGCAAACCCTCGGGAGCAATGGTGTCTCCCGCGTCATGCTGTGTCGAGCGGTGCTGCGCGTGACCGCTCCTGTCTGTTTTCGGTCGTGTGCACGGTGGAGGAGTGCGGCTGCAGTGCGGGGCTTCTCACCATCGCTTTCTGGATCCGAGTCACTGTGGCCGCCGTCTCGTCGTGCTTCAACCACCTGTCGATCACTTTGCTCTTTTACGCCTCTTATTTCTCACAGGCTGCATTTCCGATCGCTCCTATATGCGCCTGGTTGCCCGTTTCACTTCGCCCCAACGAGTCGTGCGCTCGCGACTATCTGTGCTTGCGTTTATCGCCATGGCGTCTCCCGGCACCGTCACGGTACTGTCGGCATTCTTAATGGACGACCTTTCCAGGGCAGCGACAAGAGAAATGACAACATAGTTAGGAAACCGACACAAACAAAAGAGCATATGTTTCGAGACACGTCAAAGGCAAGTATAGTCATACGGAACAAGTAATACACGAGACGTTACAAGTAGAAGTCATTCTTGATGGAAAAACACGGCTGCTATCATATGGCTGGTATATCTAACGGGTATGAGAGGGTATCACGCGGGTGGACAAACCCATGGGTATACCCGGGCCTGTTGAGTGGGGTGGTGTGCAACCGTGACCGCTCACATACAAACGCAAACGGGCGAGCCTGAGGGCGCGTCGTCATTGTCGTGCCGTCGTCATCGCGCTGTCGTCGTCGTACTGTCGTCGTCATACCGTCGTCTCGTTGAAGGAGGGAAAGGGCGAGGGCGAGCCGTCGTCGTCACGTGGGGGGAAGGGTGGACGAGGGCATGATTCAGTCGTCGCATCGTCGCGTTAGAGGGAGGGGGCGCGCTGTCGTCGTCGCGTCAGAGGAGGACGAGGAAGGGTGGTCGAGGTCGTACCTTCGTTGTCGCGTCATTGCGAGATGGGCGTGACCTCGTTGTCGCGTCATTGCGAGATGGGCGTGACCTCGTCGTCGCGTCGTCACAAGGTGGGTGAGGACAAAGGAGAGCGCCAGAGCGCGTCACCATCGTCGTCGCGCCGGTGGAGGAGGAGGAAGAGGAAGGGTGCGCAAGGGCGCGACCTCGTCGTTGCGTCGTCGCAAATTTAGGTGGTTGGGGAGTCTGGGGACAAGGGACAAGGGACAAGGGAGAGCGCAAGTTGCCGTCGTCGCGAGGTGGGTCGAGATGAGGGACAAGGGAGAGCGCGAGAGCGCATCACCCTCGTCGTCGTTGCGCCAGAGGAGGAGGAGGAGGAGGAGGAGAGGAAGGGCGCGACCTCGTTGTCACGTCGTCGTCGTTGTCGCATCGAGTTGCGTGGGAGGGAAGGTGGACGGGTGGGCAAGTGAGTGCACGAGCTCATGCCGATGGAGCGGATGTTTACCATCATCATTGGGGGATAAGACAAAGACAGTCGTACGAAGACAATTGCCTCTAATGGCAGCTGAATATTGAACGAACGAAAGCCAAATATTAACGACTACCCTACCTTTTAAAGGAAAAAAATCACACAGGGAACAGATTTTGTCCCCTCACAGCTCCCCCCAGTGACCTTGTACTAAACAAGGTAATGCGACGAGTCTGACATCGTCAACATCGCGAAAATAAAGGGCACCCATGAAGACCGGCATGCTCGCAGCCAAAACAGCCGTGGATGTGCTTATAGAAACAGAATCATCGAAAGCAAGCGGCATAAGGAAGTACGCAACATGCGTGCCAGTTTCAACACGTCGTTTGGCGCATGGGGTGGTATGGCTTACTCGGGCATGGACTCATTGTTCCTCAAGGGTCGGACGCCCTGAACTTTTCACAACAAGACACAGAGTTCGGACGCTCAGTATACGCTGACCGCGGTCATTTTAATCCCGTCGACTATCCAGCTCCTCAGCCACCACCCTCGACCGATCTGTTGACTCCCTTGACGTTTACGGGTACGAACCATGCCGAGGACCAGCCCGTTCATCTACGTGTTCGCAGGGACGGCGTCGAAGATGTGTCTCTGAGGAGAGAATACGTCCGTCGAAACGTCGGCGAGTACGCAGGCTTTCTCCAGCGCGCGTGTCCGGTCGGGGTGTACGAGTACGTCGAGGATGAGGGGGTATCCAAGGACGAGTGGTGGAATGGGAAAAAATTGATGATCAATTCGCAGGTGGGCCCCCAGATGTTCGCGTCCTTGCAAGAGTTGACCACTTGACGCGTCGTAGAACTGCATTCATCGCAAGCTGTGTGATGTCAAGGTGCCTACGCAGCACATTACCTGGACGGTGCCTGAGGGTGGAGGGGTCCTAAATGCAGTGATTGTGGGTCGTTTTCGCGTCGTGTGGTTGTTGGACTGAGACGCTTCGTTACAGGTATCACGTAGTTTTTGAGGCATAATACACGGTGATGACAACCATGATGAGATGACGACGAGAGCTTCGCATCCGAGGGAGGTGGCCTTTGGCCCAATCGCTGATTCGGACGCAGGACTCTGCGTCAATAAGGCGTCGTTTCACCGTGGACAGTGTGGGTGATGCAAGCACGGCGAGATATGATGATGGAACAATCTTTTTTGTCCTTTGCAGTGGCATCGCTGTCGAATTCTCACTGCGTTTGAGCCAGGGTGTTACTCTTTCCACCGGGAACGCCCAGAACGTGGCGGCGGCATGACCACATACAAGATCGACATCTACGCATCTTCGTGGGTCGGCTCCATCGTCGTCCTCAATTACTCCCCCCATCCAATGACTTTCCCGAGTTGTTCCACCAGTATCCCCGTTCAAGCGGTCGTTTTTTCTGATGCTTGTTCCGGTGCGGTGTGACAGTGTTGGATACCCAGGGTGAACCGCGACTAGTGCATAGCCAGCCCTTATCGCGACCGCGCCTTCCGAACCTCTCGAAACGGCCCCTCTGCAGCTTGTCGCGACCCCCTATACCTCCCACCAGATCCCCCTCACAAGCCCTTGCCCACGATACTCTGAGAACGTCCGGTTAGCCCTCTCTTGCCTGCGGGGAAACTTGTCGCCTTGATACGGCATACTGCGTGGGCGTCTGGGATCGACGAGGGTCCGGAGGCACCCGAGATCGTATGCTTCTGCGGCCAACCTTTCATTGGCCCCCATCGGCTGGTCCTCTTCGTGGTAAATACAACCAAGTCATCACGACAGAAGCATCCGGTCTAAGTTTCATGTTTCGACTTTTTCGTCGGGCGCACGCCGTCCGACTGCACCTTCCTTCATCGATGGTGCGATGACACTCTCGCGCCCTATGATGCTTGTCCTATCACTGGTGCCCATAACAAGGCTGACTGCTCCCCCTAAGCGTATTGCGATTCCTCTCGCTGCTGCGGTGTCGCGTTGGTGGATAGCTACTTTGACAATCGCACTGGGCTATTCTGAATTCTGCAAACTGTTCACAGAGGATAATTCGGAAGGTTTCAATTACGCGTCAGTGTTTGTTCCCTCCTGACAGACGACCCCTTACACCTGGCGTCACACAGCATGGATCGATCTCGTTTTCTGGTCCAACTCGTCCTTTCAAGTTAGCTCACCCGTCACCAGAGTGTAAATGGTGTGGGTTATGTGCAGGCACTTACTTCCCAACTCGACTCGGACCAAGATGCACAACTCAAATTCGGACGCGACCTTGCACGCTGAGGACCGTGCGTGGCCGTTCGACGATGTCTTTTAGGTCGACCTGACACACAAGGCGTTCTTGGACAGTAGGTCGCGTTCTTGTCAAGTAATATAAGAGCCGCATCCACCCACGTGACCGGAGCCGCCGGGATCTCACGTGCCGTAGGGAGCATGCCGTCGTGACCGTGCCGTGATCGGCACCCACACGCTCTCTCCTGAGGCCTGCGTATATTCACCAATTTCTCCTGTAACACCATGGATGCAGCCGATCCAACTCAAACCATCGTGTATGTGCATTGTTGACCCTCTGGATTTTGTTGGAAATGTGCTGAACGTGGTTCTAGGGCGAAAATGACCACTATCAAAGGTACGGTTGACGCCCTGGATCTTTTGTTGCGTGCGAGTTACTAGCTTTCTTTCAGAGATCAAGCTTCGCACTCAAGCACGGCGCAAATTGCCGGTTGCGAGGCAATACTACGTCCAAATTTCCGTAGGCGATACCTCACGGTCGATGGATACCGCAAAAGAAGCAAAGAATCGCACCTCTTGGGACAAAACACTCTTTTTGTGCGCAGGCGTCTTATTCTCTACGCCAAGGAACTGAATATTGTTAGTGATGGAGACGACCGTTCCATCCTCGTCGTGAACGTTTACCAGAAGCATCACATCGGAAAAGACAATCTGGTGGGAAGTCTCACTGATGCCATTGGCCAGGTACTGGGAAAATTGAAGGATGGTGGTATGAAGCCATATTACATGACATGTTCTACTGACACGAGCTCTCCGATCAAAGTGCTCGAACACACTCTTCGCAAGGATACCTCCGACCGGTCCGATCTTTCGGGGATCACGATCAAGTTTGCGTTGGTTGCTCAGCCGCGCGGGAAATTAATGCAGACGAACGTCAAGCTATGGATGCTGTGGCCAAGGCGACTGAAGCGGTCAACGTACCCACCCCCGCAGCCGTCGACCTCCTGAGTTTGGCGGTTGATACTGGCACAAAAGTCACGACCAAGGTACCGACGTTCGAAACTACGTTAGGCGTTCTTCTGCACAGGATGAAGCTCTTTAACGATATCGTGGCCGGTATCGCTCAGCGCCTCGACCTCTTCATGGTCCAACGCCACACCGATTCACCCATATGCTTCGCTGGCTTGGTCTGTTATATCAGCTGCCAACCAGGTCTGTCTGTTGCTTGATATCGGACTATCGCCGATTGCTGGTGACGTTCCGCAAAGGTGCTCATAAAGCAGAAAGATCGCGACGACAAAATCATTCGATTAGCAGGCACGATGAAGGATGCCTTTGGGTTCGTTCACGACGCCGAGCCTTTGAAGGCAATTAAGGCGCACATGAAGGCTATCACGCTTCTGATCCAGCAGGTGACGGAGTGCGGGTATTTCATCACCGAATACGCCAAACAAAAGAACTTCTGTCAGTCACTACTGACTTCAGGACGATGGCCGCTGATTTCCGTCTAGGGATTTGCACGGCAAAATATGCAATGTCTGCGATTGATTTAAGAATCGCTGATTACGAAAAGAAGTCGGAACTGACGACGGCATTCTTGGAGGGAGTTGCAGTGCAGACCGAGATCACCGTCGTTCGTATGATGAACGTCGTGAATGACGCTGGTAGGTCCCGAGTCTTGAATCTGCGGTCAGACATTCACGGACCTGGAATACAGCGGAATCCATTGTCCTGGACGACATGCCGTATGCGTTCGGGGCCAGGTTTCAGTGGGAGAAGGGATGCCTGCCAGGCACGCGCGAGTCCTTCCTCCAAGAGATTTGTGATATTCTCAACAACGCCGAGGAAGATGCGCCGCGAGTGTGCCTTCTGACTGGGGTCGCTGGATCGGGCAGGTCTGCGGTGGCTCACTCGATCGCTCGACTGTACGATGAGCAAAAACGGCTGGGGTCGTCGTACTGCTTCGCTAGTACTAATAAAGGACCACTATTTTCATCCATGTCGGAATCGTTGTAGGGGTACTGACCGTGAGTCAGACGTGAAAAAAAATGAGAAACTCTGCCCACGAATCCCGATGAGTTCGAACGGGGGACACTGCGCATCTACACTGTAATCGATCCTTTGGATTGAGTGACAATAATGCAGGTCGCGCCTACTCATATAGTACTTCGCGGCCATGGGAATTTTGTGGCAGTGTCTTCTTTCATTTGGTAGTGCCTCGCACTTGCTCGAGTCGCTCGCTCACCAGCACTAATGTTTTTAAATTCCAATCAAGAGTGCGTATGCGGTCGCTCTTTTGACGATGCTGGGGCCTTCACAAGGCATAAGAAAACCTGTCAAAAAGGAAAGAAGCGCCTAGCAAGTGTCCTCAGGCAGGTGAAAGAAGTCCGTCTCCGCAAGAAGTGTCGTGTCGAAGGCACCTCAGAGGAACCGTCTATGGAGTCTTCGGATTCAAGCAGCCTTCAAGTTGATGGTACGCACAAAAATTCATGGTCTTTGGGTTAGATTCGCTCAAACGACAGACGTGTATCGCCGTAATCAGTGGCTACCGTTGCTACTGGTAGTACGCCTTCAGAGTCACGGTCCAATCAAGCGTCAACTACGAGCAACAGCGAAGTATACAATCCAAGGCTCAATGAAGAAGTATGTCTCCAATTCTTCCTTCAATTTATTAGCCATGCAGACGTCTGATCTTGATGATGTTTCAGGTTGAAGATGATACACTACCATTGTCTCTTCGTCGAGGTCGGCGAGTCAACCGTCAACTGCCAAAACGTTTCCGGGATATGCTCCCTGAGCTCCCTTTACCGTTACCTCCAAATGATGCGGTGTCGCAGCTCGAACCTGAAGTTCCTTCCACTGTTATTCCGGTTCGATCAACTACAACAGACTCCGAGTCGACGAGCACGCAAACTCAGACTATCCAACCTCTCCCGACGCATACCAGTGACCGCGCCATCGTGGTTACCCACGTCAACTCGTTCGGACTGTTCCGCATATACGATCACGGATCCACTCCTATTGATGATCCTGAGGATCAAAGCGGGGGTTCCTCACCTCTGGTACCTGAATCAGTGGTCGCCGCCGGGACTCTTCAGCCGTCTGATGATGGGAATCCATTCCATCCGTATCCCAATGAGACTTCATGGCTTATCGGTGACTGGTACTGGAATCACGGCGTCCAGAAGTCCAAGAGAGGTTTTGAAAGTCTCCTCAAAATCATTGGGAGTACAGACTTCCGTCCCGAGGATGTGCGCTCTACTAATTGGACCACAATTGATCGTGAACTTGGCCGTCCAGGTGCTCGCGCTACCTCTGGAATACTCTCAGGCCCGAGCGTGAGTCACGATTGTGACTCGGGCGTGCAACACTGGTCACCCGAAGAGGACGGTTGGATGCGAAGAAGCATTACGATTTCAGTCCCATTTCCTCGACGCTCGCTGCATCCCGGCTCGAGAGACTATACTGTCTCTGATTTTTACCGTCGATCCCTTCTTTCGATAATCCGCGACAAGCTCTCGGATCCTTCCCGCTGTCGTTCCTTCCGGTTTGAGGCTTACATTCTGCGGTGGAAACGTTCCTCTTCGGCCAACGATATTGGCGTCTACGGCGAACTCTTTTACTCCCAAGCATTCATTACAGAACATCGCCAACTCCAGGACATGGCTCCCGATCCTGCCACCGGTGGTTGCACCTTGCCTCGACGCATTGTTGCGATGATGTTCTGGTCCGACGCCACTCAGCTTACTTCGTTTGGCGACGCAAAGTTGTGGCCACTGTACCTCTATTTTGGAAACGAATCAAAATATCAGCGAGGTACTCCGAGCGCGAATCTTTGCTCGCACGTAGCATATTTTCAACATGTACGTGTTCATAGTACATGAAGATACGGCTCTAATTATTCCTCAAACTAGCTACCAGATGAGTTCAAGGACTTTTTGATGGAGCACACCGGAGGTAAACCACCGGGTGATCATCTATTTACACATTGTCGCCGGGAACTCTTTCATGCGCAGTGGAGAGACCTATTGGATGACGAGTTTCTCGAAGCATACGAACACGGTATGGTGTTCACCTGTGGGGATGGCATCAAGCGGCGATTATTCCCTCGACTTTTTACATATTCAGCCGATTATCCCGAGAAGTACGTTGTGCTATTTCATCCGGACAGATTCACAACTCAAGCTGAGCTTCCATTTTCCCAGGGTACTCATTGCGAATATCCGCAACTTCGGTGGTTGCCCGTGCCCAAGATGCCTTATTCCCAAGGAAAAATTGAAGAATGTCGCGACCACAAATGACATGTTAGAACGCGACATCCTATCACGCCACGATACCGCGGACCGACGTGCGAAGATCACGTCAGCACGTAGTTTGATTTACGAGGGACAATATGTTGTCGACACTCCTCAAGTCGAGGCACTCCTGAAGCCCGAATCCCTGGTACCAACAATAGTAAGTGTTTTTCCA
Organism: Tylopilus alboater; assembly: GCA_038090535.1. NCBI lineage: Eukaryota > Fungi > Basidiomycota > Agaricomycetes > Boletales > Boletaceae > Tylopilus > Tylopilus alboater. Next base: position 5,701 of record JBBPMW010000121.1, on the reverse strand, counting down.
CTGCAGAATGAGACCCCCATAACAACACCCACTTCGTGATTCAGAATTCATTTTCGGAAAGACTCGGTCGGATGGGGTTTGATTTTTTCCTTATGCTTGTTGTTGACTTATTACATGAATTCGAGCTTGGCGTTTGGAAGGCGATCTTTACCCACTTACTTCGCATAGTAGACAGCCTGAAGGGAGCCTCCCTGGCTGAACTCGATCGCCGGTGAGATAACTACATCCGTTTTGAAACCTCTTGACTCACCCTCGAAGTTTTCGTCAAGTACCAACCTTTGGTCGTGACACCATTCGACGCTTTCGTAAGAACGTTTCGGAGATGAAGAAATTCGCTGCTCGAGATTTTGAAGACGTACTCCAGGTGAGTGTCTTCAGCTTTGTATCTGTGACACCAGTCTTACTGACGCCTGGGACTGGTTCAACAGTGTTCTATTCCTGTTTTTTCAGGATTGCTCCCGGATCCTCACGACGCTCAGGTTTTGCATCTCCTTTTCATCCTTTCCCATTGGCACGGTTTGGCTAAGCTCCGTTTGCACACTGACGAAACATTACAATTATTAGAGCTCGTGACGAAGGATCTCGGCAGCTGCATTCGCAGTTTCGCCTCAAATACATGTTCCGCATTTGTCACAAAAGAATTGCCTCGTGAAGCTGAAGCCAGACAACGACGACAAGCACAACAAAATCGAGGCAAATCCAAGTCAACCCATTCCCAGGGAATTGTTGCCGTGGCGGCGGCGGCGCCCCATGCCGCACAGACGCGACAACTGAAAGCACTCAACCTTCAAACCTACAAGCTCCATGCCCTCGCAGATTACCCGGCGCACATTAGAATGTACGGTACCACAGATTCGTATTCGACACAAGCTGTGAGTACTGTAGCTGACCGCGCACACCAACTTGAAATTAATTTTATGCACCTAGGGAGAACTTGAGCACCGCACGAGTAAAAGTCGGTTCATCAGAACTAGCCGGAAATCTTACGTTTCGCAGATGGCTTCCATAGAGCGACGACAAGCTCGCATCCGCCATATTCGCATGAAACGAGCTGCACTGTGTCTGGCAGACCCTGTGCCCAACAAACCGGACGAACACTACGTCATCGGCCAGTCTCAAAATTTTCCGGAGGAACTTCCAACATTTGTGCAGACCAATCTCGGAGATCCGGCTACTAGGGTAAGTTCTGACGTCGTTACATGCTGTATCACCAAACTCATGCGATCCGGCCCAGAACTTCGTCTTCAAACTCAAGGCTCACATTCTTCCCCGCATCGCAGCTATCCACCAGGACTCGGGAGTTACTCTGGAGCATGCTGTCCCTTCAAACGACCACTCGGAGGGCATTGACACCGATCTTTCCTTTGATGACGCTCACCTGCGTCTATCGCAACTAAGCCACGTACTGTTCAACAGAGACAAAATTTATCGTCATCGCTTACTTCGCATAAACTATACCACTTACGACCTTCAACGCGAATTTGATACCATCAACCCTTGCACGGACAATCGACACATCATGATGTTGTCCAATCTAGATGGTAACCAACACCCATTTTGCTACGCCCAGGTGCTGGGAATCTTCCATGCCAATGTCGTATACACTGGGCCGGGATCAAAGGACTTCCGGTCACGCCGGATTGATTTTTTATGGGTACGGTGGTTCGAACTCGTACAGGACCGTAGTGCAACTCTTGGATGGGATCAACACTCCCTCGATAGGGTCAAATTCCTTCCGATGGCCAACGAGGATGCATTTGGGTTTGTTGACCCTGCAGATGTACTCAGAGCGTGCCACGTCATTCCGTCGTTCGTGGATGGCCGACTCCACCCAGACAGGGTTGCGATGTCTCGCTGTGCAGGTGACACAGAGGATTGGAAGTACTATCACATCAACCGGTAAGTCCAAGTCAGATTCACCCAAATCATTCACTAAGTATGTTACTAGTTTTGCTGATCGCGACATGGTCATGCGCTACCACTTCGGACTTGGTATTGGACACGTATACTCGCATACACAGTCACCTTGTCCAAGCGAATGCGTTACCGAGGGCCACAGCGATGACTTGGAACACCCGGCTGACTCGGACTCTCTGGAGTCTGTGGACTTTGAGTCTGTAACATCGAGTTTAGATGGATCTGACTTCGAGTCAGACGAAGAATATGGGGAGCTCGACTCGGAGTCCGTTTTGGGAGACTATGTGGATATGGACGGATGGGATGACACAGACGCCGTTGTGAACGAATACGAGTTTTAGGTACGATGTCACGGTGAAGTCTGCAGATCTGAGGAATGGAGATTTCAAGTCGGCCCATCACTGTAATATTGTCTGACTTCGAGCTCACACACTGGAAACAAGTCCACACGACTGGTAAGTTATTGCTTCCACGTCTCGGACTCCGAGTCCGAGTTGACTCACGGTCACACGGTCACATTCACGAGTTCGGAGTCACGGTCCATCCCCAGCGACTAGTCCACCGTGACCATAGTACCGCACTCCGACCCACTCTTGACCGATCTCTAGCGACATCGACCGCGTTGGTGACCATGTCAAAGATGACCACATCACAATGGTTGAGGTCGTAGACCCGGCCGCCACCCAGCAAGATACCCAGCACCAGTCGCCTGAGTCTTCATAGAACTAAAACATGTCAAGGTGAGTTTCTCTCCTCGTTCCCATCTCGTTCCCATCTCGTTCCCATCTCGTTCCTGGCAGTTGGCCCCCGCCCTGCGATCATATTTATAACGGCAGACCCGCTATGACTGCAACGTGTTCAATCCCCCCCGGAGAAATCCCTTTCCCTCTCATTCAAACTGCCTACGCATCCCTCCTGTTCATTTGCATGACCTCATCCAGCGCCTACTCTGACTGACATTTGTTACCTTCAAAGGTTTACGAACTCATTGCACCACATACTGCGCTGGTCAGCTGGACGACGCCAACCAAGCGTACCTCATTGCCCGTTCCGAGTTGGACTTTAATAAAACCATCCTTTCAACTGCCATCCGATGTATACCAGCGGCAGCAAGGTATGCACACTCCTTTATGCATTTACGCGGTGATTGTACCGCCCACGATCCGTATTCTCTGGCACTCATACTACCTATAGAGAGCCTGATAGTATGGACGGAACCCAACGGAGCCGACTACGCCTTGAGCTTCCAAGACGCAGATGGATGCGCGGAGGTATGGAACCTCATTATCGAGGTTCGACGTCACTTGAATTCTGGAGGTCAGCGCCGTTTCGCCCTTAACCCTCGCCTCGTTTCGTTCTCTCTTATCTCTTTTATTTTCACCAGAAGATCAAGGCTCAGCGCACCGGCATAACCTTGTCCAGTGGAGGTTCCGGTACTACCAGTGGTGGTGGCGGGGCAGGAGGCGCCACGATCAATAGCGAAGAATTTTCAAATTCAAAGCCGAACAAGATCGCTTTGCTGCTCAACATATTGAACTCTACATGCGTTATCTCAACCGCGATTCTCGTGCTGGTGAGATTGCTCATGACAAGGAAAAAGCCACGTCCACACAGCTCCAGACTCGACTCGACTCGATCGCACGAGAGCACGGTGACATGTACATCGATGGAATACAACCCGCCTTTGACCCATTGAAAGCCCGCCACTTCGGCTCCTCTTGGAATTGGGTCCGTCAAGACGCATTGCTCATGTACTACGACGTCATCCACAGTCGTCTTACAACTGTTGACCGAGAACTCACTGCTCGTTGTATTGCTCTGCTCAACCGGGCCGATCCTGAGCTCTTGATCTATATGCAGTATCATATTGACTGCTGCGACCCGAGCAAAGGCGACACATGCATTTGCGAAACAATTCGGTCAACAGCTCATTGATGACACGAGAGAAGTCCTCGGGCAGCCCCAGTTTACAAAGACGGTAAGCCAGTAGCCGAGGTGTCCTATCTTCTGCGTAATTGATCTTCTTTTCCAGTGACATTCCCTACCGCCCCTCACACTGAAGTCACGGCAAAAGGCGACATTGTTTACTCCAAAGTCGTTCGCGAAAACGTCCGCAAATTGGAGGCATACGTCGAAGAAATGGCCAGCGGTGACACTATTTCTACTGTCAATATTCAAAAGGTTCAAGAGGATGTTCTCAAGCTATGGACTGTCGCGAAACCGCAGCCTGGAATCGGCCAGGAACAGAAGAACCGTGTCAAAGCCTTATACGAGGGTGTTTGTGCGTTCTCTCAGGAGAGGTCCGGAGCAAACCCGCACGCGCATGCGAAATCGTCGTTCCTCATCTCAATTCCTCCGCCCCCAGATCTCTGCTGTCACTCCTGTCTCCGATGATAAAGTACCGCTGCTCCACCTCAAACGCAAAGTCGGGGGTAACTGGGAGTATTCAAGCGACTTGACCGGCGTTTACCTTGACATCCCACACGAAATAGCAACTTCAGGCACAACGTTCAAGGACAAGAACGCGCTTCTCACAGGTGTCGGGAAAGGCTCAATTGGTGTGGAAATCCTCAAAGGTCTTCTTTCCGGTGGCGCTCACGTTGTCATCACCACTTCCCGTTACAGCCGATCGACCGTTGAATACTACCAATCCATTTACCAAAGCTATGGAGCGCGGGGATCCGCGTTGACAGTCGTTCCTTTCAATCAGGGTTCAAAACAGGATGTGGAGGCTCTCATTGACTATATATACGCCACGCTTGGCATGGATCTCGACTACATCCTTCCTTTCGCCGCAATACCAGAGAATGGTCGCGAAATCGATGGTTTGGACGACAAGTCAGAGCTGGCCCATCGCATGATGTTGGTCAACCTTCTCCGCATTCTTGGCGCTGTCAAAACGAAGAAGGCGTCACGTCAGTTTGTTACACGACCCACCCAGGTCATCCTTCCCCTCTCTCCTGACCACGGTCTGTTTGGCAGCGATGGTTTGTATTCCGAATCAAAGATCTCCCTGGAGACGCTTTTCCAACGCTGGAGCTCCGAGAGCTGGGGCGAGTATCTATGTATGGCTGGGGCTGTAATTAGGTGAGAAGTTCATAGTCGTTGAAGGTTATGCTGCGTTGTATGCTCACTTCGCTATCGTAGATGGACGCGAGGCACCGGGTTGATGGATGCCACAAATACTGTTGCCCATGAGCTTGAAAGCTATGGCGTCCGCACCTTTTCAGCAAAGGAGATGGCATTTAATATTCTTGAACTTATGCATCCCCTCCTCTTCAGCATCACACAGGTTGAGCCGATATGGGCAGACCTGAATGGTGGAATGGATCGCCTACCAGACCTCACTGAGGTCACGGCTCGCACTCGCCAGAGCCTGAACGAGAAGAGTGAACTTCGTCGTGCAATTGCCAGGGATAACGCCCTTGACTTCAAGACAATCAATGGCATTGAAGGCGGACGGTGCTGCAAACCGTCAATGTTGTGCCTCGTGCCAATTTCAAGTTCGATTTCCCCGCGCTCGAGCCCACATCTGCCCTCGAGGAACTCGACAAGCTTCGAGGTATTATTGACCTGGAGAAAGTCGTCGTTATCACTGGATTCGCCGAGGTCGGTCCCTGGGGAAGCTCGCGCACAAGATGGGAAATGGAAGCTAGAGGGGAGTTCACCATCGAAGGTTGCATTGAGATGGCTTGGATCATGGGCTTCATCAAGCACTTTGATGGCCGTCTGAAGAATGGTTCCTTACACGTTGGCTGGGTTGACGCCAAGACTGGGGAGCCCG